>CAUYQG010052951.1:0-20764 GCA_963574415.1 Tarsius wallacei
CTCAAAAAAAATAAAAAAATAAAAAATAAATAAAGAAGAGGGCTGTCAAATGGCAGGGATTACAGGCTGAGCCACCGAGCCCGGCTTTTATTTTTTAATATAGCAATCATAGTTCATTTGTTGTATGTCTGTTAATCTTGATATTTTAAGTCTTTATGGTTCTGTCTTTTGTCTGTTGTTTTTCTTGATTCTTCTGAAGGCTTGTCTTCTTATCTTTGAGTGTCAAATGTATTATTTTGGGGGGATGTAAGAATAATCAAAGCCCAGAATGATATCACTGTTACCTAGAAAATGTTTTGTTTGCTACTGCTGGGAGCTATCTATTCTTATTGAAGTTCAAAATTGAGCTTCTTTAAACTACGTAGGCAACATAATCCTAGGTTGCAAATTCAAGAGAAGATTGGGTTACTTCATGTTCACTCCTATTTTGGTGATGTAACTCTTTGGGACCCACCTTTAACTGGGGAGTTATCCATTTCCCCAATTTAGGTTGTCCCTAGATTTTGTTTTTCTACCCCCTTTCTTCCAAAGGTACCACAATTTTAACTCCATTTTGCAACTGTTTACTTACCACTCTCCTTTATTCTCCTTTGTATACACTTTGGCCTGATGATTTGTCATTAACTTGTTAGTTCTTTGATACTGTTAAGAATATTACTTAAATATAAACTTTCTGATCCTGAAGACCAAAGAAAGAGAAATAAAATAGCCACAGGTACAAGCAAAAACTATTTATATCATAAAACTATTGCTCCATCTCACCACATAATGTGTGAGACCTGATACCAGAAAAAGACACTTCCGTAAGCTGATCACTTGAACACTTTGGGTGTATGACTCTAGAATCTAGCCATGCCACATGAGAAGTGAGAGGTTGCTATGGCAATGACTTCCACACAGCTCTGCCATAGCCACAGGAAGGCTGTTATCTGAATGTCAAGGTGTAGCTGGGCTCAAGTGTTCTTGCAGCAGGCTGCCCCAGTCGGGAACTCTCAGTCATTGTGGAGGACATGGAGAAGAATATCTAAAGATACTAGTTGCATTATTTCCCCTCTGGAAATTCTGTAGACTTTCATGAAGACAGTGTAGTTAGTTTAGTTTGAAAAAATGCAGAGAGAAATAATGCTTTTGGTAATAGAAGATCTAGTAATTATGAGTAATTTTCTTATTGACCAAACATCCATAAAAATAGCAACTAATAAGAATCATACGTTGCTTATACAGGTATACAGTTTGCTCATTTGGCCATCCTAAAACATCTGTTTTCAAATTTCCAGGTACTTTTTTTCAATCTATAGAAATAGTAAGACTCTCGAGCATTAGTTTCATGCATTATGACAGTTTGTAACCAAAGATAATTTCCTACATCCTTCCTTTGAACATTGCTGTCAAACTTGACAGTAATTCCTATTCCAATGACTTCTGGGGGGAATTCTTTAAAACAATTGGAGCATTATCACAATGTCATGATTATAAATAGATAGATAAGTAGAAACTGAAATGATTTCAAAGACGAACAATTTTTTTTTTTTTTTTGACTTGGTGTCTCACTCTGTCGCCCAGACTGGAGTACAGTGGCCACTCTCAGCCACCGCAGCCTCCACCTGCTGGGCTCCAGCGATCCTTCCACCTCAGCCTTCCAAGTAGCTGGAACTACAGGCGCGCGCTACCACGCCCGGCTAATTTTTTGATTTATTGTAGAGATGAGGTCTCGCCAAGTTGCCCAGGCAGACCTCGAACCCGCGGGCTCAGGCAATCCACTCACCTCAGCCTCCCAAGGCGCGGGATTACAGGCTGAGCCACTGAGCCCGGCTGACGAAAAATTTTTAAAGCAACCTCAAAACTTGAGAGTTGAGTTCATACAGTTCTTATTTTTCATTATCACCCTCCACCAGACTTATTCTTTTTTTTAATTCCCAGGCAAATATTACTGCTGTGGAAGCAACATGGGAAGAATTTTATCTGTACGTTTTTTTTTATCTGGATGAAATTATAAAAAGAGTTATTGAAGAAGAATGCAAAGAAATCCAAATATTAATAATCTGGAATCATCAGATATTTAGGCTGTCTTGGGAGCATATTTGATGATAACAGATGAACTTGTGATTATTCAATGTGCCAGCACACTTTCCTTTTTTTCCACATCCAAAGTAAAGGAATTCTTTATTCAAATAGATTTTTAAGACAAAAAGTAGCATATGTACTTGATTTAAAATTCCAGAAAAACATTTTTCAAATTGGTTATGTAGATTAAAGGGGAGTGTGAGGTCTAGTAGTTAACTTTATCAAGTAAATGTTCAGAGATTCAGAAACTTGGATATCTCTGCTTCATTTATTTTTATCATTTCTCTGCCAATGACTCATAAGAAGAGACATAAAAAGACACTTTTTAATAGAATTCATTTAGATGTGACCATATAAAAGATATATTTTATGACAATCATATGGCTTCAAGCCAGAAACTCTGTTAGTACTCACATACTGTCCCCAAGCTGCAGAGCTCAAGCTGGCTATAAAGGTGGCTTTCTGTATTAATAGTCTAGCCGAGCCATGGGCTCAGAAATACATGCTCCTCCGTGGCATTGGTCTTGGTGTTTTATAGTGATGTGAGCAAGGTATTTTTATAGTGTGTGACTCTCTGAGGCAATCCCATGCTTAAACTTAATGGACAAGAGGGTTGAAAGCTATGTCAAAACATATCTGCAGAGTCCTCATCTCAGAACCTGGCCTTAGCAAAACAATGCCACCATACTTAGGAAGAACCTACACATGATATAAGGTACTTTCCTTTTTTCTCCGATAATAAATAGAGTATTAAAAATGTACCTTTACCACAGCTAGAAAATCCAAATGTAATCAGCCACCACATTTATCTTTACATTATATAAAGAATCTTTGATATCAATGAGTTTTTCACAAAAGAAGTTCTGGTGCTGTTAAAACATTTCCCATGATAATTAGCAGCCTCAGAAAAAAAAAAGACAGATAGTTGTTAGGAGTAATCCTACATCTACCATAACTGTGAAGAATGGAAAATCTGTTGTAAACTGGTATTACTAGAATATTTCTAAGTAAAAGCCTTAGGCAAGTCTTTAGAATTAAACATTCATGTCTAAAAGTTGAGGTTTCTACCTGAGCCTGTGGATTCAAGACCCGCCTGGGCAACTTGGCAAGACCTCATCTCTACAATAAATAAAAAAATTAGCCGGGCATGGTAGCACGCGCCTGTAGTTCCAGCCACTTGGGAGGCAGAGGCGGAAGGATCGCCGGAGCCCAGCAGGTCGAGGCTGCGGTAGCCGGGACCATGCCACTGCACTCCAGTCTGGGCAACAGAGTGAGACTCCAACTCAAAATAAATAAATAAATAAATAAATAATAAAAGTTGAGGTTTCCCTTTACTGAGAAAGAAAACTTTTCATACTCAAAATATTTTGAAAAAAAATCTATTCCACTGAAAACTGGTAACATAATTATTAAAATAATACATACTTTCTTTCTAAATATACACAAATGTGAACTAGCAAAGATCTGTTTTCCTTATTTATTCATGGATTTTGAAACTGTTAATATTAACCTAGTAGAATGCCTATGTTTAGTAACTATGACTCAATAAAGAGATGTTAAAATAATTTATTCAAATGGTTAACTTATTTAGACCTAATCTGATTTTAAACTTTCACTCAACTCCATTTAAAAAATAATCTATTTTTTCATTAAATATATTTCCAAGCTTCCCATAACTAACCAAGGAACAGACTTTAGGGCAATTATGTGATTATCAAATATACATATTGAATTTGCAACATTTACTTTGTTTGGCTTAAGTAAATTTCAATGAAGTATGAATCCAATAGAATACATAACTTTCTCGAAATTCTTTCGAGTTAATGCAAGTTATGACAAACGTTCCCCCATGAAAATGTTCCTGAATAAGTGCAAGAACCTAGATTTTATAAAGACCCTCAAAGAAAAAAAAGGAAAGGAGTTCTTTTTGGAAGCATTGGAGTGGAATCAGAAGATCCAGGCCTGAGGCAAACTACTTGCCGAACTATTCCGTTCACTGTCTCTTGGTTGAATTCTAGTTTCCCCATTTGACTTCTAGGGGTGACACCAAGGACTGCATAGTTCAAGCACACTTTTGAGCGCCTAATAGGACATATGATGCTCAGGAGGCAGTATCACACAGCATTACAAAATTGATTTCATTCATAAGACTGAAATCGATCGGTTCTGCTGCTTAACCCACAGACAATTACCTGTGGATCTCAAATTCTTCCCTTATATTATATCTATTTATCTCTTTATTTGTTAGATCCTTGAGGTGAAACAAATATTTATCACAAGTAAATATTTTACAAACCTTTCTTGTTGTTATTGTTGTAATTAACACAACCTTCTGGAGAGATTGCCTGAATCAGAAACAAGCCTCTCCTGATGTAAGATTTGACAAGAATTTGTATTACTCCCTTTACATAGCTCCCTATAGATAATACTAAGCTTACAATCATAGTGTTTTTTTTTATTCACCTTTTAATAAAAAAGACCCCAAGAATCTCAGTTTGGGGAAAGAAAATAAGAACTTGTTAAAATTTCACACAAAGCATCTGCCCTACTTGTCCATGCATCTCAGGGCCTTTGCACATGCTCCCCCTCTTCTTAGAAGACTTTATCCAGGTATTCCCATGGACGCTCCTTCCCTGCCTTCATATCCCTATTCTAATTTCATCTCATCACCAAGGCATTTCCTGATAACCTTCTAAAAAGCACCCGCATCCATCTTTTTTCCTCCCACACTGCTTTCTTTTGCTCTAAAGCACTTGTCCCTCTCGGATATTATATTATGTATGTATTTTTGTGTGCTTAGAGTCTATTTCCCTCACTAGAATGAAAGTTATATTAAGTCAGGAACTCATTTTTCTCCCCCATTTCTTTAATGAATAGCTAATTGATGGGAAAACACTGCATATACATATTTGGACTCACATCCAAGAAACTAAAAGCTTTGGATTGTCTAATTCTACTCAGAAATAACAAAGGTATCATTGTAAATAACAGGTGTGTTTGTCCAAGTAGTGGCCATTCAGGTTCTGAGGTTCCAGTGCAAAGAAAACCCTGCTGCCCATTGCTCTCCGTAGTCAAACTATGGCTGTGCCTTCCAACCTTCCTTCCGCCCCGTCTTTCTTCCCCACCTGCTACCACTCTCTCTCCATTGTACCCAGGCAGAGGGGTTCTCATCTAACTCTTAGTTCTGCCTATTGATTTACTCCACCCCAATCTGGTTTTGAGATTCAACAATGATGTCACATGTATCAGCAGTGAATTTCTTGCCTTTGAGATTCATTCATGGTGTGACATGTATCCACCGATATAGTAAAGTAGTATTCCACTGTACGGTTATGTAATTTTTTTTTCCTGCAGTCACTTGTGGCTGAATCTTTGAGTTGTTCCCAGTTTGGGGCTATTAGGGATAGAGTTCCAAAATAGATTTTGTGTATGGGTATATATATGTATGCATATATGTATATATGATAATAAATATAATAAACAGCATTTCTTCGTTCTGTGAATTTACAGCTTTCCTCAGATTTGAAAAGTTTTTTACCATTATTTTGTCACAGACTTTTTCTTTCCCTCCATTGCCTCTCATCTCTTCTTCTGAGACTTTCATTGCATGTGTATTAGGCCATCTGATACTGTCCCACAGATCACTGACAATTTTTCATTATTTTGTAGTTTTCCTTTGAGCATAATTTTGGAAGGTTTTCTTGGCTATGTCCTCAAATTCACTATTTTTTTCTTTTTTAATATTATATCTGTTAATCTTGTCTAGCGAATATTTTGTTTTATACATTCTATTTTTCATTTCTAGAAATGTCATTATACTATATCCTCAATATGTTGATGTATGCTAAATCTTTGAGCACATTTATACAATTTGTAATTGCAGTTTTAAAGTTTTTAATACTTCTATCGTTTCCATAACTCCTTACTAATTTTTCTATTTCTTATAGCTCATAATTTGCTAATTTCTTGCATGTTTGGTATTTTTTATTGGATGGGAGACATTGCATATGTCACATTTTGGGATGTTTGATTTTGTTGTTTTGCTTTTAAAATGTTAGTTTTCTTTTGGTGAAGCAATTAAGTTTCCTTTGAAGTATGCAGATTCTTTCAGAGGATTATTTTTAAACTTTGTGAGGGCAGTCCTAGATTTTCCTTATCTCTAGTGCTATTTTAGCCCTAATGCTAAGATATGACACTTCTAATATTTCCACTGATTTCCCCAGAGTTTCAACAGGTTCTTTATAGACTGGCTGGACAGAATTCAAACGTCTCCCAGTTCCGTGTGAACTTGGCAATTGTTCACCTTGTTGCTCCTGGGAGTTTTTCTTGTAGAGTTTTACCCTTCACATTCGTAAATTAATACGTCACAAAAGGCTCAAGGGGACATCTTTGCAATTTTGTGGACCTCTTTTTCTATGTGCTTCTTCTTGTCTGGTGATTTGATCTGATTTTTTTCAGGCACCCTGAACTCTTACCTCTGTCTCCTCAAAGCAGTGAATGACTTGTCTCAGTACTCTAGCAGAAGAAGTTGTATGTTAGGAATGTTTGAAAGTTAGAATAAGTGTTGTGTCCACAGATAGGATGTTGTATTCTTTCACATCTCCTTCATTTTTATACTGAGAAATTGGACACATGGAGATATCCTCACCTGAAGTAGGAGTTTGTGGGAAAAGAAATATTTTAGAGAAAGTATATTTGAGATATGGTCATTATGAGGAAACTCTTAACCAGTTGAATGGAGATGATGAGTATGCAGTTAGATGTCTGTTCTCTGGAGTATGCAGTTAGATGTCTGTTCTCTGGAGTTCAGGAAGGTCTGGGCTGAGGATATAATTGGTGCTATCATTACTAATGGCACTAATAATGTGCCCTATGGTACTCTATGTAATGACCTGGGGAACAATTGTCGATAGAGAAAGGTGGAGTTTCAGTAACCAAGCCCAGGGCACTCTCTGTGAACAGGGAATCTGGCCCTGGGAAGACTCTGGTGGAGAAAGCCAGCGGGCCCGTGGTGGGTGAAGGAGTGGCCTGGGTTGGAACCAGGGTCGTGGAGTTGCTGGATCTTATTTAATAAGAGATTTGGGGGGTACTTCTTTCTCTTCTGTGTACTCGATAGTCTGGGTGGTGAAGAGATGGCTGACAGTGACAAAGCCTTGCTCCCCTTGCTAAGGGAATCTAATGCTCCATCTAAGTTACACATACCCTTTCAAAACTATATGCTCAAAAGAGAGAGAGAAGGTTAAGGGCCAGCAATGCCCTGGTACATCAGAGAGCCCTGAGAATAGAGAGGGAGCAAGCAGTGAGCCAATGATTATGAGTGGAATTCAAGACTCCTCTAGTTTCATTCAGTGTTTGCTCTTGTGCTTTGGTCAGTAACAGCACACAGTACGGAGGAGATGTTTGGCCACTGCTGGAATTCTCCCTTACATCTGTTTTGAGTATTCTTTGGGTGCCCTTCTGTTTGTACTCAGCAAAACTGTCCAGGCCATTAGCTTCTAACACATAGCTGATCTGGCATCTGAGGCGTCAGGGAAGAAGACTCACCCATGCTCGAGCGTTGGCAAAGTAATTGCTCACATGTCCTTCGACCTTTTCCTGACGTTCCTTACCTCCCCAAGGGGATGCGTGTAAGTCTCATGGCTGTCCAAACATACTGATGGTCAGTCTCCTGCATGTGTCCCTTATCTACTCATTACATGGCTTGTAGTAACTATGGTTCAGTAAAGAATCGGAAGGCACCAGCAGTTGTCAAACATAGAAAGGAACTGGCCTTACTACTTTCTTTTGGTTCACCCTTGGCTTTCTGCAGAGCTATGCAGTCCTCAAACATTGTCAGTGACTGTCTCTTCTTTATCTGCTTTCCTTTATTTGTTCTCAGCATCAGGGAAGCCAAGACTCCTGACAAAGCATGCTTTTTCCTTTACTCCTTGGTGGTCTTCTTGAGCAACAAACAGACTCTCACACAATGGTCTCCGTGCTGTTTGCCCTGCTCAGCTCAATCTCTGCAGAGAAGTTCCTTCCCTTCAAGGCTTTCATCTGCTGCCACACAGGAGGGCACTGCAGGCCCCTGGGTTGCCTGCCATTTAAGGGGGATGGGTGGGATTCGAGGAAGCTGTGGCATCCCTTTTCCTTGTTCACAACCACCTCCCAACAGGGAATGCAGGGCCCACCCTGCCAGTGACCTCTGTGTATTCCCTTCTCTATGACGAATTGGAAGATTTTCTTTTTCTTCTTTCTTCCTTTCTCTCTCTCTCTCTCTCTCTCTTTCGAGTTGGAGTCTTACTCTGTTACCAGGCTGGAGTACAGTAGCATGATTATAGCTCACCACGGCCTCAAACTCCTGGACTCAGGTTATTCTCCCACCTCAGTCTCCTGAGTAGCTGGGACTACAGGCACACACCACCACACCCAGATTTTTTGTTTGTTTGTTTGTTTTGTATATATGAGGTTTTGCTATGTTGCCTAGGTGAGTCTCAAACTCCTGGGCTCAGGCAATCCTCCTGCCTTGGCCTCCCAAAGTGCTGGGATTACAGGCATGAGCCACCGTGCCCGGCTGGAAAGTTTTTTTCTCTGGTGCTTGGGAAGCAGAATCTTGCTGACACTGGTGTGTGGATTTTAAACATTGCCACGAGTCTAAAAGAACCCCAGGTTTTTCTGCAGTTCTTTTCTAGCACTTACCAGTCCCTATGCGTGGATTGATCTGAATACCTTGTCTTTCTCACCATGCCACTGACCTACCCATCTCCCTTTCCTGCCTCCACTACCCTTGGGTGAATGGATTGTGTTATTCTAGCTTTCTTGTTGTTTTTCTGTGAAGCACATACACGGGATGTGGGAGTAAAGGGGACCCTGGGACCTGATCACTCTCTTTAGAGCCTTCACTGATCTTGTTCCTTGTAACTCTGGTTAGGTTTTGGTCGCTCTTGATCCACTGCAAAGCAAGACAAAACAAAACAAAAACAAATCTGAAAGATGGGAAGGGTAGAAGACTTCATAGCCTTGTCTGCTGGATTTTGAGAAGTGATTTTTTTTCTTTTCCTTTAAGGGGAAAAAGTTTTTTAAACCATTACACATCAAGCCCCCAACTACAAAGAGGTACTACCAATTGGGGACAAGTGGCACTACAACAGGGAGTGCTCAGGGAACCTGAAACTTTCAACTCTGGAGGGCAGAAACTTATTGTTGGCCACTGCTGGGTCTTTCTGGTAACTGAAAGGACTATTGGATGTTGTAAATAGGAATTGAAGAGGTAAAGTTATTAAACCTATTGCATCTGTGATTGGTTGCTGTTTTTCTGTCAATTTAAGAGACTAAATATGGCAGAAGGACAGATGTCAAAGCAACTGTACAATTGTAAAATATCACAAGCAAAGCTTACCCACCCCTTGCCTAAAAAAAAGTGAACTTGCCGCTAATTAGCAGGGCAATTTCTGATGATTCACTTTAACTGTGTGTCTCAGCTGCTTTTTGTGTAAAATGAAACAAGTAAACGGATCATCTAAACTGATAATATCTAAGATCTCTTTTAGCTTTGAAATTCTCTTCTCCCTTACCCACTTCTCTAGGCTGTTCTAATTAGATAAAAACTTAAATCTGAGGAAGTTTCAGGGTCTTGCAATCATGTTCAGTAAAGATAATTTAAATAAGTTAAAATATTATGAAAACACATCGAGTTATTGGGTATGATATTTTAAGGCCTACTTTACTTGCTAGGAGAAAATTAAAGTAAAAAAATAAAGAAACAAAGATCAAGGCTAAAAGCAGAAAAAGAGTAGGTGGCAAGAAATATAATTGTATGGAATTTTGAGAAATATGAATGACTTACTAATGAATTTAATATCAAAATGTCAAAGAAAGAGTCTGAAAGGGATAATTGAAGGTCAAGAGTGAGCCAGAAAACCTTTGAATAAGCCATAAATGTACAGAACAGAAAGATATAAATACAGAAGATATAAATCTATTAAAAATATTTATTGGAACAAAGAGAAACTATAAAATGTCTAACAACTAAAGTAAAAAGTAGGGAAAATAATTCGCATTTACTAAATACTTATTATGTGTCAGGTATTGGACCAGGTGGTTTACCCAATCAATTTAATTTATGAGTTCATTGAAGAATTTAAGAAATGAAATGAAGGCCACCATGAATAATTATTGTTTATTAGCCATAAACATTGGGGACGCAAAGAAGTCTTGATCAGTGGCTGTGAATTCCTTAGGACTTGAGACTGCCATCTATATTTTGCAAGTTTCTCAGGCATGGCTGCTTGAAAATTACTGATCTAATGCACATCCTTTGACGTGGGACGTTTAAGTTCAACTGGTGAGAACGATGCATAGCTATAACTGCACGAGATAGAAGAGGACTGTGGAGACGTGAGAAGACCCCCTTGAACTGAGCCAGAAAGCAGAGTGAGACTTAAACAAACGAAAAGAACAAAAGCAGTCATGAAGCTGGGCCAGCCCTAGCTCCTCAGGGAGGCAAGGGTAATTAGTCTGGATGAAAAAAGAGGGCACAGATAATAGTGTAGATTTTAATTAGGATAAGACTAGAGAGAAAAGTGATGTCATAAAGGACCAGTCTTAATTACTGATGAGGGTAATATCTGAGCTAACAACACAGAGATTGAGAGGTGAAGGAAAATCAGAATTGTTGCAAGTATAAACTGAAATGTACAAAAAGTTTCATCCACATTTCTATCGAGGACTCTATGAGGCATAAGAGAAGGCAATGCAGGCAGGTAATAGTGTTGACTTCTAACACAAGTGGGGCAGTACATGGGCAATACTTAGGGGTCATGTGCATTTATGAGTAGGGAGCAGCAGCAGATGGAGGTAACAAGAATGAGGCAGGTCAACAGGGTCCCAGATTAGGGTGGAGGGGTTCAGAAATAGTGACTCTCACAGCACCCAGGGAATAGAGCATACATAAGGTCACAAGTCAGAGGCCCCCTCTTCTTAAATAAAAAGGTGCTGGGAGGTCCAAGGGGAAAGCCTAGTCCAGCAGGTACACATCAAGGAGACCACACCAGGATGCCGGATTCCAGGACACCCTCACACGGGAGACCACAGTGATGCCATTTGCTGCAGAGGCAGCTGGCCTGCTGCACATCCTGGCTCAGCCATTTACTCTTGTGTAAACTTGGCCAAGTTGCTTGATTCCTATGAGCCTTAATTTTCTGCTTGTTAGATGGGAATCGTAATAATAGCATCTACCTCATAGAGTTTTCGTTAGGATTTATTGAAGTAAGATATCTTTAACCCACAGTAAAAAAAAACCCAGCTCTTAGAAAAACGCTCAAAAGAGGGCACTGTTGTTACCACTAGCTTGTGAGCAATACTAGCCTGGCCGTGGCTATGGAATTTTATTTTACATTTAGGTATTTATTTATTTAGGAAGCAAGCAGGAGATACCTGAGGTGAGAAGACAAACAGGAAAGGAGAGCCTGAACTGTGGGAGGTAGACAAAAAGGGAGACTTTTAAGTCACACAAATAAAGGTCATTGACTTGTGTAGAAGCCTGGCAAAACTGCCACAAAGAGTGGCCAGGATAATTAATTATGGTAACCACGATAGAAATAGGTTTGTGCGAGAGGGATTGGGAAGAAGAGACTTGGAAGTAGGATTTAAAACTCAAATGTAGAGACTAGGGCAAAGCCCGAAGTGGAGTTTTGGGGTCCATCTCCACAGAGCAGAGAGAGACAGCAATGCCCCAGTTGCCAGGGGGAGACCAAGGCACAGTGAAACAGCCTGGAGAGGAAGCCCAAGAGGAGAGGGTGTGACGTGGAGAGCAGAAGAAACGGGGCTCGGGAGGTGGCAGGTCTGGCAGCCCGAAGTGAGGGGGAAACTGAGGCAGGGAGAACCGGGTCCGTCCTGGGGAGGACCCCGGGGAGGCTGCTCCCACATTCTGGTCATGCCATAAGCCATGTGCAAGGTGAGAAACTCCCCAGCTTGGGGAGGAGCTCTGCTCTGGGAAAAGTGGGTAAACATGGACTCTCTCAGGTATTCTCCTTCTGCGAAATGCTGTGCAGAACCCGACTGCTGGCACAGGCTGTGTGGAATTCCAGACAGAGTGCTTGAAAAAGGAGGCAGTGGGTGAACACTGTGTTTTACAGAATGTTTAAGGTGAAAGGAACTTGTATAATAGCTTCAAGTACCAGAAGGTCAAAGGAAGGCGATTCAGTAACAACAGGTGCGGAGTCCTGCCTTACGTTCAGGTGGGAAGACAGAATCGGCTAAATTCACGGGCACAGTAGAATAACATCAACAAACGCGGCCCATGAGGGATGTCTTTTCTGTCAGAGATTCTCTGTGAAACCGTCCGGCACCCACAAATTGAATCCACAAAGACTTCGGACGTATGAGTGCCGGGACCATGGAGTGCCAAGGAAGTCCTTTTTTGCAAAACTTAAAATATAAATATTCATTTCAAAAGGCGATTTTGGTTAATTGCATATTATTTTCTGTAGCTGTGAAATGGTATTCTTACATCCATCTATTCCATCAGCCTTGTACCTTACAGAATACTATGTATGTTCCTCACCACTAGAGAGTTTTAATGTGAAACTGCTTCATATGCGAAGTGTGCTCGTGACTTCCCGTTCCTAGAGCTTGAAATGAAAGGGAAAGATGTATGTCAAAGGGTACGAAGTTGCAGTTATATAAAATGAGTAAGCCTAGAGATCTAATGTGTATGTACCCTGAGGACTATGGTTAAGGATATTGTATACTAGTGATTTGTCTAGAGAATAGATATTAGGTACTAGTCACACACACACAAGAAAAGAAAGAGGGGAGGTGGGGGGGGAGAGAGAGAGAAAGAGAAGGTATCTCTAGGATATGAGATGGGACGATGGGTATGTCAATTTCCTGGACTGTAAAATCACTTCTCTGCAAATACGTCTATCAAGATAAGCCTATTAAAACACCTTAAAACACCTATTAAAACACCTTAAATAGATACAGTAAAAAGATGAAGTTTAGTTGAGTAGCAAAAGTCCAGAACTGTTGTGGTGTGTTGGCAATGCCAAAGCTAGCAGTTTCTTTTTTCTTTTTTTTTTTTTTTTTGAGTTGGCGTCTCACCCCGTCGCCCAGACTGGAGTGCAGTGGCCGCTCCCGGCCACCGCAGCCTCGACCTGCTGGGCTCCGGCGATCCTTCCGCCTCAGCCTTCCAAGTAGCCGGAACTACAGGCACGCGCTACCACGCCTGGCTAATTTTTTTTGATTTATTGTAGAGATGAGGTTTCGCCTGCCCAGGCGGGTCTCGAACCCGCGGACTCAGGCAATCCACTCACCTCGGGATTACAGGCTGAGCCACCGAGCCCGGCTGCTAACAGTTTCTTTATTACAGAGATCTACCTCACTAAAAAATTGCTCTGGGCAAAACTAACCTTCATCTAAGGGCTCTACAATACATGAAAGCACATTGAAAAGAAAATAGTTTGGAAAAAATCTCTCAGCACATAATCATTCAGATCATTTAGTGGGCTTGGGCCTTTAAGGACAAACAGAAGATTTCTCCAGAGAAAGATTTTCTCAGAAAAAGAAGATTGCTTTTTCATGGATGACGATGTTATTAAGAAAATGTTTAGTGTTCAAGAACGAAAACCTTGGACTTAACAAAAACCGTTTGATTTCTAGCTCAGAAAACCTGTCTGGATTTTGATTTGACATTTGCCAAAAATATCTGACATACAGATCTAGCTAGACATTGCCAGACGTAACTCAATATTGTGAGATTAGTGTTTCTGAACTTACTTCTTCCCTTAGGTCACATCGACTTTAGTTTAAGTGCAGTTTCCTTCCAAAAGGCAATGATTGACCCTAGGCAGACCTCTTAATTTACTATAAAACAACAAGAATTAAAAGTCTTAATTTGAGACTCAGGAAAGTCTCCTGGTTACTAACCTTCAGATTATTATCAACCAATTTAATAATAACATTTGTAGACAGTTTGATTGTTTACCAGTCATTTCAGTATAAATCACCTCATCATCTCTTTATAAATATCTAGAGAGGTGATTATTAGTCTAAATTTTTAGGTAACAGAAACAGGACTAGCTTAAGGTTGTTCAATTAGTAAATGGTTCAGAAAATAGGTCTGCGGCTGCTATAGCACCATGAATTTTCTACTTCACATCATTCATTCATGTGTTCGTTCATTTATTCAATAAACATTTGTTGAGTGCAAAAAAAGGAATATTAAGAGACATGTGCTCTTCATAACTCTATGAGACCCTTCTATAAACATAGTTTGAATTTTCTTAGTTATAACCTACAAAAGTGACCTGAAATATCTTTAGCACACTAAATGATAGCTGGTAAGTATGGCATTATGGTTCTAGGGTTGGTTTTTCTAAGAAACACAGTGGAAATAAATACAATAAGTCAATGCTGTGTAATATTTTCAAGATTCCTAAGGTAAGTTGGAGTGAGAAAAGGAATCAAGGGAATCTTGGGGACTAGAATTTGGAGAGAGGAAGACATGAGGGGAAGAGCAGGAGATAAGTGAGTAGAGGGATCTCTAGACTTGGAGTTACAAAGCGTTTATTTTCTTACCTGGATCTGGGTCTGGTCAGGAAAAGAGTGACCACCCTCTCTAAATCTATAAGCATGACACCTAACCTGAAATTTTAAAAAGAAGCAGAAAAATTCAGGACATTTCTCTGGTTGACAGAGACATGCAGTTGACTCTCCAGAGTTGAACTAAGTATTGAACCCATAGACTTTTAGTTGATTGGACATTCAGGATTTCTCCATGGTGTTTAGACTCACAGAAGTTAACGTAATGAGGCATGGATCTTTTCTTATTTGTGATTTTTAATATGTTTAACATTCAAAACACAGGCTAGTGTTCTAAAAGAACATTTAAGTGTGCATTTTTCCGATACTGAAATGACTACAAGAAGAACCACTGCATTTTATTCTATTTGTTTACTTATTCAATAAGTATTTTTTGAACATCTGAAAGGCACTTTGCCATGTTCAATGGAAAAATAATGATGAATATAACCTTAGTTGTTCACTGCTGCTTGTTAACCCTGAAAATACAAATGTGAAGTATATGTGTTAACTGAAATTACTTGAGAGTTTAGATTTCTATGCCTAATATTTGATGTATTCCTTAAGGCAAAGTAAGCATATTTAATATTCAAACTACAACGTTTAACATTTCAGTTCAACAAATACCTTTTGCTCATATTCTGTGAGTTCAGCATAATGATAGTCTCTGAGGAAGTGCAGATAGGTGAAATCTCCTCTTGCCATTAAATTCATTAAGATCCAAACCCTTGGTTATTAACACTAACTACACTGCAGAATTTTCTGTGAAACTTTAGAAATACAAGGACCTCTCACCTTGTCTTCTGTGTTGGTTTAGTACAGAGCTTTATATCTATTACTTTTGTGCCCTGTAGAGGATTCTGACACCCAACTGGTGAAAAGAATCCCTAGACTCCAAGACATTCTTTACCTATGACCCTATTTGTTCATTTCTCAAAAGATCATATATATATATGCCGGTTTTTTTCCTCACAAAACTAAGTATGCAGTTTCTCATAAAATGAAACTCCCCTATAGCCCAGCAATTTTACTCCCAAGTAATCACTCAAAATAAATAAACACATACATCCACAAAAGAACTTGTATGAGAGTGTTTATAACACATTATGATAAATAGGTCATGTGTCCAACACTATGAAAATGGAAGGAAAACTCTCTGATATAAGCATATGATGGAATACCACTCATTAATGGAAAGGAATGAGTTACTGGTACATACAATATGAATGAAATCCTCAAAGCATAATGCGAAATGAAAGAAGCCTTGCATTAAAAAAACTGTACTGTATCATACTATTTATATTAAGTTCTAGAACAGACAATAGTAATTTATTGGAAATAATCACAGTGATTGCCTTGCTTGGGGATGGTGGATGGGAGAGAGGAAGAGGATGTTGGTCATTGGGAAAGGCAAGAGGGAACTTTCTAAGGTAATGATGACATTCTGTTTATTACCAGATGTTTGGTCACACTGGCGCTTGAATTTATCAGAGCTCATTAAGTGTTTCACTTAAGATTTGTGCATTGGGTTTTATGTAACATTTCTTTTCAAAGAAACAATCATAAATATTCAACTCCAACTGATGATATGTATGTTGATATATTTAGTGGGGATATGTATCAAATCAACTTACTTTGAATAAATGAGAAGTGTTGATGGATAGAGAGCAGGATGGATAGATAGCAATGTGCTAAAGCAAACAGAATGAAGTATGAATGTAGGATCTAGGTGGTAGATATTGTGGGTGTTCACTACACAAGTAAACTTTTTGTATGTTTGAAATTTTATATAAAATGTTGGGAACAAATTTTAAAGTGTGCACGTGCTTAAGGTGCCTAGTACTATTTTGAATACTTCATTCCTGTTAACTCATTTATTTTGCATACATGGTGTGTTGGAGAGAGGCTAGCTGTCTACCAAACCCACTTCTGTTTCTTTCTGGTTGCACAGCCATTTTCTAACCAGGGATGTGCTTAAATGTGATCATGTGACTGAGTCTGACAAACGGAATAGGAGTGGATGGGTTGTGCACTATTGTCAGGCCTGGCCCGTAAAAATCTTCTTCACATGCAATTGGGTGGAAACTTTGGATACCTTCTGTTGAAGGTGGTAGGACCACCTAGGGCGAGACCCTTGCTCGCTGAAGAAGTGATGCTTGCCAGTCAGAAATATCAGTTTTGGACTTCTTGCAGATTAGAAATTTACTTATCCTGGTTAAATCATAGAAGATTGTGGTTTTATGCATTACAGTGGTTAGTGACACTCTAATCTGCATACAACTTGACATGATAGGTACTATTTGTATTTTTATTTAGCATGTGAGATCACATTCCAGAAGTCAGACAGCTCAGTGTCAACCTTGGGATTTCAACCCAGGCATTCTGGCTTAGAGCTTAGACTCCTGAGTATTATGCTGTTCTGCCACTTTCTTACTTACAGGTACGTAAACCACGAAGCTTGTGATTGCCAGATTCCAACCCAGTGGCAGTGAGTCTTTCTTCAAAATATAAATTTATATTCTTAGGAGCAGACTTTTCTTAATAATGACTGAGAGTACTGGCTAGCAAACTCTATCTTCTTCAGCTGGACCATTTCTGCCAACTGGCAAGCTTCCAGATATGCCGTGTCTGGGGAAGGCAAAGGGAAGAAGGAGGGAAGGAAGGAAAGGGTATAAATACCAGCATCACTAACCTTTTAAATTATCCTATTGCCCACTGTTAGTCTAAATAATAAAAAGAGAGGTTGTCCCTGTCCATTGAATAGAGCTCACTGGCATCTTTCCAACTGCTGTTTCCGTTAGTCCCAAGAACTCATATCAAAATAGAGAAGATTGAGCTCTCTCCTTAACCTCCACCTGGTATGTTTCATCAGTGGTGTTAGTAACAGAAAAGGAAGCCACAGATCAATCTTTGAAAAAAGCCATGTGTATTGATTTCCTGAACTCCTGGTAATGAAGCAGGTGCCTACAGAATCCAAAATGTAAAATGAAGAGGCCAGAAGAGAACCTCTCCTGTTTTGCTGAACTGAGTTTTAATGGCTTCCCCATACCCTGAAAAAGCACACTCTACAAATACAGTATACAATCTTCCAATATGCAGATGCAGGAAGTGAAAAAAATTTACATAGAGACTTGTTACCATGACATCTTTGGAACTTTGTTAACCACTAGGCTTGTAATTGCCAGATTCCATGCAGTTTTGAGTTCCATTTGGGAAATTATTGACACTGCCAGATTCACACTAAAAGAGAATAACAAGGGACACATGGTACCAAATAGGTTTGTGAATCAAATGCAAAAAAATGAAATTGAGCCACAGACATTCTGTTTTTATGTTTGTTATGCTTTATTGGGTCACTGAATAAATAAAGCCATGTAGATTCGTTATTCTTTTATTTGTATAGCTACAAGTTGCAAGTCAACCAACTTTTTTTTAATTTTAAAGATGTGGGGTTAGGTATACAAATGTTCATTATGCAGGTACCCTTCCTTGTTGATGAGGTGTGCCGCTCCCCCCGGCAATTTCCCACTATTGCCAATCCCTTTCTTAAAGCATTATGATAGTTGTCCAAAGTCCACTTATGAGTGAGAACATATGGTACTCTATTCTTTGTTTCTGTGATAAATCACCGAGTATGATAGACCCTAAATCCATCCAAGTTGCTACGAAGTCCATATGTTTGTCCTTTATGGCTGCATGTAATTCCATTGCGTATATGTACCATTTTTTAAAAATTCAGTTCAGCTTCAATTGGCAGCATGGTTGGTTCCAAGTTTTTTTGCTACTGTGAATACAGCTGCAACAAACATGCATGTGCAGGTGTCTTTTATTGTAGAATGATTTGCTTTCCTCTGGGTATATTCCCAATAGGGGGACTGCTAGTTTGCATTCCCAGCAGCAGTGTAGAAGCATTTTTTTTTCTCTGTATCCTTGCCAGCATCTGTTGTTGTTTGTTTTCTTAAAGATGGCCATTCTTACTGAGGTTATGTGATATCTCACTGTGGTTTTGATTTGCATTTCTCTGATGATTAGTGAGGCTGAGCACTTTCTCATGTGTCTGTTGGCTGCCCAACTTCTTTTGAGAAGTGTCTGTTCATGTCTTTTGCCCACTTTTTAATGGAGCTGTTTTTTGTTTGTTTGTTTGTTTTTGTTTTTGTTTTCCTTTCGGCACGTTTTGCCTTCCTAAAAAATATTCAACCGAGCACCAATACAGTCACCTCAGGCACATGTTCTCAAGACCTCTTGGGACTGTGCCTTAGGCCTTGGTCATTCGCATTTGGCTCAGAACAAACCTCTTCAAGCGTATATTTGACTGAACTTGGAATTTTTCCATCATCACTTTTGATGAGTTCATCAGTAGACTTAACACAGCCAGGAAAAGAATCGGTGAGCTCGAAGATATGTCAATAGAAATTTCCCCAAACTAAAAGATAAAGATAAAAAATAATGGGAGGAAAAAAACAAAAACAAAAAACCAGAACTGTGTCTTCAAGAGCACTAGGGGGATTAATTTTTAAAACAGACTGTGTTTTTTTAGAACAAATTTAGACTTATAGTAACATTAAGAAGGTAGTACATAGATTTCCCCTATATCTTTTGTATATATCATACAGACTACTTTATTTAGTTTCTCAAAATTTTCCAGCTTTGGCCATCGGGGTAGCTTTCAGTTGACTTCTGTGTCCCTTTGATATCTCCCCAGAATTATGGGTTTATTTTATTTCTTTTGAACCCATCCTTAATTTCTGGTACTCCAAAAATTCCAGGCTAATTTTGTATATTATATGCCTCAGTCTTAAAATCATCACTGGTTACTTGTATTGAAGAATGGTATTAGAAATCATGATCTGTGCACTAAGTGTGCCCTTTGCTACGTGTCTTTTCTTTAGACTTTCTCAGTTGATACAGCAAGTAAATACATGTGTGTATAATTCTTGTGTACACATATTCAAACATTTTTCTACATGTCATCATCTATGTCTATATTAAAACAAACATGAAGTCATATTGATGTCTCCAACTCTAATCTGTTACTATATGAATTATTCCAGCTCCTCTCAGTTGTTTGCAAATTCCTAACTGACCAGGAAACTGGCTCACACCACCTGTCATCCATTTACTTAATTGCTCAATTCTAATATATATGGATCATAATGTCATGTAGCCACCATTACTATATTAAAAACTATTTTACTACCCAAGAAATCCCTTGTACTTCACTTGTTAAACCTCTTCTCCCTATCCCTTCACTTCTGGCTAATACTGATCTTTTTATTGTTACTATAGTTTTTGCCTTTTCCAGAATGTCATAAAATTGGAATCAGTACAGAGTCTGAATTTTATAGTCCCTAGCCTTTCACAGTATGACTTTTTTCACTTAGAAATATGCATTTAAGCCTCATTCATGTCATTTTGTGCTTTGATAGCTTTTTTTAAAAGTCACTGAATAATATTCCATTATGTGGGTATACCGCAGTTTGTCCACTTATCTATTGAAAGATGCTTTGGTTGGCAAGTCCATTTTGTTCTCAGATCTGCTATCTGCACACAAGGAGTTTTTGCCCACAGCAATTAGGAAGCTAAAGGCTTAAAGTCAAAAGGAAGAAAAAAAATTAAAGATAATGGGGGAATACTATTGGCAAAGAATGTGGGTCTCTCCTACTCGGCAGTAATTGCTGGTCAAGCATCCCCAGGGCTCGACAGGTGGAGCACGGACCCTGCGATTCTGAGTTAGTGAACGAGGAGATGTGGCCCCTGGACATCGACAAGACGGAAGCGCCAGGGAAGATGGAGGTGCTGGAGCCCCAGGAGGACTTCAAGCAGTTTCTGCTTCTGATCATCAATGAGATGCGAGAGGACGCTGCATCCCTCATACACGAGCACGGGCGGGCGTATTTGAGGACCAGGAGCAAGCTGTGGGAAGTGGACCATGTGCTCATCCAAGTGAAGACACAGGTGGAGGCCTCGGAGGACAGGCCCTGAACCACATCCAGCGTGCGCTGGGGGAGGCTGATGGGTGGCGGGCAAAGCTGTTCCAGGCAACCGAGGTGAAGGCCAAGAAGATCGCCAAGAAGGCAGAAATGCTGGTGGAACTGTTCTGGCGGATAGAGAGAAACAAGACGTCCTGAAGGAGGGTGTG
>CAUYQG010052953.1:0-13281 GCA_963574415.1 Tarsius wallacei
TAGCACAAATCCTAGCTACTATGCTAAGGTTCCGACTACATGGTTGCTATGACAACTCTTAGCAAATATAACTAAAACCGGTTCTAAAGAATGTTGTTCAGCCCAGAAATCACACTGGGTTTTCTAAAGTTCATAAAACAATATCCTAAATAATCATTAACCTAAAATTACTAGGCTTAAACAATCCTTAATATTAAAACTACCTATCCTGCAATTCTTCGTAAGTATATTGTATAAATTTAGCCTGATTCTATTAAACCAAAAACCTTACACTAATTATAGCTAAAACTGGCTTTCAAAAGAATGTGGCCAGTCCAGAGTATGGGCCGGGTTCTTAAGAATGCCCAGCCCAAAGTAGACAGTGGGCCACTTCTCTGAGTTATGAGATATCTTCTCATAACTCTTAGAATAGTATTATCAGAAAGACAAGTGTTGACTAGAATGTGGAAACAAGGAAACGTTTGTACATCATTAATGGGAATGTAAATTGGAATAGCTATAGTGGAAAATAGTATAAATGGTTTTCAAAAAATCAAAAATATAATTAATATATAATCCAGCAATGCCAGCTCTGGGTATAAACCTGATGTAAAAGTATTTTGAAGAGATATTTGCACTCCCATATTCATTGTAGTATTATTTACAAAGTCAAGTTGTGAAACAATCTAAGTGTCTGTTGAAGGAGTATAGCTATATCTATCCATATTATTAATGCCTGTTTTGCATTAAATCTCCAAATATTTTTCTTTAACGGACATTCAAATATAGTCTATATTTTTGCATAAAAGAAAAAATTAATATAAATGCTCTGTTAGGTGTACTTTATACTATATCTGCCTATGCATTTTAGATTGTACTCCTCAGTAGCAATAAGAAAAAGACAAAGTTAAGAAGCAGCATTTAAGTTTTAACCTTAATCTCTAATCCTACTTAGATCACAAATAAACTGAGTTTGTTTTGCTGTAGCTATAATCTTTCTAAATTCACATGTTTTTCCATTTTAGGGAAATGAGCTTTTTTGGAAATTTTATTGTATAAATGTATATAATAAGTGTATAATCATACTGGCTGTACACACACACACAATGAAAGATAGAGAAGAGAAAAAGATATGCTTTTCAAAGTTATATCAAAGGGCCTTAGTGACTTCACATTACATTTTTCCTGGCTTCTTCTGTTTGACTGGATGAATGTCATTTTGCATCTATCTGAGACATGACATGGTGAGGGCTATATTGTGATGGATGGAGCTGTCAGAACCCACTAAGAATTTAGATATCACACAAGTAAATTATATTTACAAAGGACTGCATTATAGAAAAGTGTGACTGTGCTCTTCTATGACTGTTACTTGAAGTGTTAACGAAATGGGCTAGTAGTGAAGCGATGATACATTTTCCCTTTTCTCAACCTACTATCTCTTTCTGCATTGCTTAACTGCAATGGAAGCAAACGCCAAAGCTTTTGTCTATGGGCTTTTAGTTTAAAGATGAAATATCTCTTCTTCACCTAGCTTCAAACAATCCAATATATCAAAGGCAAAGCATTTGTAAATCAAGTTTATTATGCCAGATTCTATAGATGTGAAGAATAAACTACCATTGCTGACTAGAAACTAAAAGACGAAGACTTGAAACAAATATAATATCTTGTTTTCTTTCTCAGGGTGATATTGCCAATAAAAGCATTTTTCACAAATAAACTGACTTTATCTGCTATTTCCTCTTCAAAGGTAGATACAAGAACTCAACCTTTTTTTTTTTTTTTGAGTTGGAGTCTCACTCTGTCGCCCAGACTGGAGTGCAGTGGCACGCTCCCGGCCACCACAGCCTCGACCTGCTGGGCTCTGGCGATCCTTCCACCTCAGCCTTCCAAGTGGCTGGAACTACAGGCGTGCGCTACCACACCTGGCTAATTTTTTGATTTATTGTAGAGATGAGGTCTCGCCAAGTTGCCCAGCTGGGTCTCAAACCCGCTGGCTCAGGCAATCCACTCACCTCAGCCTCCCAAAGCATGGGATTACAGGTGAACTCAACCTTTAGCTGTTCTTTTTTTATTCACATGAAGTTTAACAGGTTCAGTCTCTTTAAGTGGCAGAATGTGTCATGTATGCTTGCAATTTCAGGCTTTTTCTAACTATTATATTCCAGATTTAAACAGCTTGAACACATATATTATCTCTAAGCAATTTCATTCCCAAAACAGTGCTTAGAAGGGTAATGACATTTTACACTTCAGCTCTATATTTCTAGAAACATTTTCATCTTCTGGACATCTTAGGTTGCAAAACAAATGACAATGACCATTCTCTGTTTACTCCTTTTATGCCCTGTATCTGTATGAAGATCTCAGAATTACTGTGGATCCCTGTACTTCAGATAGTATAGTTGCCAGTTGTGCCATTTTGTCTGGATACAGTCCATGGCCCTTTCACTGATTTTCTTTGGAGAGAGTAACTCCAGGCATCCATTTCTCATTACAGAAACATGAGGCAAAGAAACTAGATCCTTTCTTTCCCTGCATATTTTCTTCAATTGGCCAAATGATCATTAGCTACTGGGAATTTGCATCTTAACCAAGTAAATATTTAAGAAACAAAGGTTGAAGGTATTTCATTCCTCTTATAGAGAGTGGATTCTTCCTCAGGCTGTTAGTTTTAGAGATGCTTATGGCACTTCCTATTTTGTGTTATGTGTCTTTGTTTTTCCCGTGGCTTCTTCCTGTTTTCAAACCTGGTATGTTAGCCTTTTGTCAATTTTGTGAGACCACACACATAATTGGGAGCACACACATGCATGCATACACATGCAAGGACACACATAAACATACACACACATGCATGGACACACACACTCACATATATATGTATGTATATACATACACACACACACACACACACACACGCATACCAATATCCTTTCTTACAAACAAATTATTTTTGCTTGAGTCAGAATTAATTTTTTATTTTTTATGACAATAAAAAACCCCTGATTTGTACTCATATCATGATTCTAAATCTTATGGGGAAAAGTGATAGCTAAAATCCTGGTAGAATGTGTATTTGGCCCATTTCTCAAAAATTAAATATTCATAATTAAGTTTGTAAATAATGAAAGTGTGGTATGATAGGTGTTATAGCGTATACAAAAGTCCATGCAGTATCTTAAAAATATAGTTATGTCTTCTTTGATTCTTTCTTTTTTATGTGAATTTAGTATGCTGCAGTTGTTCTCAAAAACTTGAAATGTTAAATCTATATGGCAAATATATAAAGGACTCAACTAGAATAAGATAAAAAGCCATTAGGCTTTCTCTCATCTCATATTTCTTGATGAATTGAGTTTTTGATTTTTGTTTCTTTAGGGGTTTTTTTTAGAGCATTTTTACTTACAAGAAACCTATTTGTTCCCAAGAACATTCTATTATTTTCATCATGTGTTCTTCAAAATAGTTTAAGATTAAACTGTGCAATTTTATTGCCAAGATGTTATTGACTTGATGGCACAGATATGTGAAAATTTGCAATAACAGAAGTTTGTTCAAACTGTGAAACAATTTTTCTAAAAACATTTTTTCAGTGAAATTATAACAATAAAAGCTGACGTGGGCTTAAAATGTTCTGTTTATCTCTGGGTAATTAAAAATTAGAGAAAATAAATATTAAATATTATAAATAAAAACAGCACAGTATATTTCTGTATTAGCATGAATACTTTATGTTGTATAAAACAAAAAACAACTTACTTGACTAACAAATTCTAAATAAGAATGTATTAGCTTATACAACTGAAGTTTACAATGGTACGTTCATTGTTAGATGTGACTTGACTGGATTATGATGCCATTGTAGGTTTGTTTCTATATCTTTACAATTTGCCTAGTTTTCTTTTTTTTCTTTCTGATGATATTACTGAAAATTGATGCAATAGTCCCAGCCCCCATATCTGTACTCTATGTCATGTGGATGAGGGTAATGTGCCCACATCTTATAATTCTGAGCAAAATTCGAGGATTCCTTCCAACTCAATTGAATTAAATCACATCAATAAAACATTGTGGTCAATGTGATAAGACACACTTCTTGGCAAATTCTACATCATTTGTTCTACTCCTACAGAAATGATAGGTGAGGAATTTCCTCAGAAGCACATGAATCCCTACAAGAAAATTAGAAACTGTTAGACTGAGATAGAAAAACAGTTTTGCTGGGCTCGGTGGCTTAGCCTGTAATCCCAGTACTTTGGGAGGCCAAGGCGAGTGGATTGCCTGAGCCCGTGGGCTTGCGATCAGCCTGGGCAAACTTGGTGAGACCTCGTCTCTACAATAAAAAATAAAAAATAGCCTGGCATGGTAGTGCACATCTGTATTCCCGGCTACTCAGAAGGCTGAGATGGAAGGATTGCCGGAGCCCAGTAGGTCGATGCTGGAGTGACCGTGAACATGCGTGCCACTGCACTCCAACCTGGGTGAAAGAGTGAGACTCCAACTCAAAAAAAAAAAGAAAGAAAAAGGAAAGAAAGAAAAGACAGTTTCATAGGCAATCAACAATTATTCAGTCATCCTCCAATATTTTACTACTGTAAGGGAGCAAGATTGACATATACATGTTTTAGGTAAGCTTTATCTACACTATCTATTACTTTGTAAATAGGGCTTGTAATATGAGCCAGCAAAACTGTGTTTCATAATATGGTAGATTGGCAAAAGCACAATATGTAAAGGAACTAATTGTTTTTAGTATTTTTAGAACATTTTAGTTAATTTCAGTCAAAATCAAATCCACAATATTCAGAGTCAGGAACTGATCAATTCAACCTTTCTCTTATTTCTTGTAAACTTGCAAAGTAACGCTTGTAAGTATATCATACCTGAATTGAGACTATTCTGTTGCAAAGTCTGAAATGCAAGACAAATTATCTTACTTGATAAAGATAACTGATCAATAAAGTTACTGTGGAATGAGGATTGGAATTTTAATATTCTCTTAAATTTTCTTTCCCTGCTTTTCACTTCTTTCATTAGTATTACAATACTTGGAGAGTATCTTCTAAAGTGTACTTCATCTTATGGAAATTTATGTATAAATAATTACTTTTTCTCCACTCACAGCTATAAAATATTTGGTATAATGAGTTATATTCTGGAGGTTGAGGCATTATCTGGGGAGTTTAGCTGGCATTTACCTTGCTTGTTCCAGTTTCTGTACAGATACTTTTTCACAGTCTCAGAATTTTGGTCTTGTGTGTGTGCCAGGGTACTGGAACAAGATACTTATCCATGCTAACTGATCTCATATGACAATAATGTATTACTCAGAAATACAATTTATTATTTTAAATAGAGAAGTTATTGGCTAAGATGTCCAAGTACTGGTTTCCTCTGAACAGTACGTTCTCCATTAGCAAGCTACAAGGACAGCCAAATTATTATACAACTAAAATGAGATTATTTCTTTTAGATAGAGATTTTTAATGGAATTAAATTTTTGGAGTAAGATGTCTGCCTTGCCAACTTCTGTCTAGAACAAGGTTTGGGTGGACACTGCTCACATTTGCCACAGTTGCCCTTCTTTATCTGTTTTGTGAAAGATGAATGTCCTTTGTCTAAATGACTTATGCTTTATTTAAGTAAATATATTCAATCAAACCATTTGACACAGAAACTTCATGTAAAATATGTTTATATACTTTGGCCCATTATATATCAAAGTCAATATGGTTGAGCAGAATCTTATTTTTTCTTCTATGTACACTGTCAACAAACTTTATTGCTAGCATTTTAATTTAATTCATTAAAAGACTTGTAACTAATTGATTAAGTACCCACTTTTGGCATAGTGCTAGATATTTGACCTATATCATCTTACTTAAACATAAATGAGTCAAATTGCATGATTACTATTTTAGAGTAAAGAACACTTAACCTCAAAGAGGTCATGCAACTTGTTCAAAGTCAAGTACCTAATTAGTAACAAAAATGGAATTTAGCATCATGCTGCTGTGAATGTAACACCAATGCTCTTTCAATATGTATCAAGGAGGAGGACATATTAAGATGAGATTCCTGTTATCCCATTATTTCTAAAACTATTAAGGTGTCAAAATCCTTATAGCTGGAGAAAATTAAAAATTTTAGTTGAATCCATTTTTATTGAAAGGTGTTAATTTATTATAGTATGTATTTCTTTTTTTCTACAGTGGGCAACTTTCTATATGATATAGAGTAAAAAAAAGATACACCATGTTCTTAAAACAGGAAAAATTAAAAATATTTCTAATAACTATCAAACTTGACTGCATATTAAATGGTGGCTATGGAGTAGTAGTGAAGGACTGTGACCCCTAAGATAAGTGAAACAAATGAGATAAGCACTACAATTTAGCTAAAGCCAATTTCCTGGAGGCTGTTCCCAAGCCACAGAGTAGAGCAGTGGAACCAAAACAGAATCAGATTTCTCCATGAGTTGAGAGAGAGATTAGAGTTCAGAGCTTCAGAGTTCAACTAGAATTTTCAGGGGTAATTATGAGGAAGGGGAAAATGAAAGAGAGGGGAAAACGAGAGAGCCAGATATCGGTATCATTTCATAAAAGCATTTGTTCATATATGGGGATGAGAAAAGAACAAACAGAAATCAGGAGCTCAAATAATTCTCAGAGCTCACACAGGTTTGCAAATAGTTGTCTTTCAACTAGCCAGAATCCGAAGATTTAAAAATACAGGACTTTTTGAAAGAGTCGTCAGAAGATAATTACATTAATAGTGGTGCTAAATTAGCCCCTAGATTAGACAGATCTGGATCTGCCCTAAAAAAGCTTAAAAGCTTTCCTTCAAAGGATCAAATGATTACAAATAACTGCTGGTAAGAACAAAGATTCACACTTTCAGAGAACATAGCAAAACAGAGTACCCAACAATAATATGAAACATAATGTGAAAAATTCACTTAAAAAAAGTTTGACATAAAAAGAAACAGAAAAACATAAATCATTACAGCAGTAAAAACTAATCAACATAAACTGACCCAGAAATGACTGAGGTGATGAAACTAGCAAACAAGACTATTAAAATACCAATTAGAAATATACTTCACATGTTTTGGAAAGTAGAAGGAAACATAAACAAGAGAAAAAGATAAAGTTTTTAAAACATTAAAAGATCACAATTGAGTCTTTACAGATGAAAAATGCAATATTTGAAATTAGAAACTCATGGGAAAGGATAAGCATAAAATTAGATACAGTAGAAAAAGAGATCAAAGAATATAAAGCTATACCAATAAAAATGATCTAAAATGAAATAAATGGAGGAGAATCACTGAAAAGAATGGCCTGTGGTACAATACCAAAAATTTAATATATGTGGAATTGGCATGGCCAAGAGGGAGGAAAAAAAATCGAGGTGGAGATGAAGGCTTAAGAAAACATTTGAGCCTGGCTCGGTGGCTCAGCCTGTAATCCCACGTTCTGGGAGGCTGAGGTGAGTGGATTGCCTGAGCACGCAGTTTGAGACCCATCTGGACAACTTGGCGAGACCTCATCTCTACAATAAATCAAAAAATCAGCCGGGCGTGGTAGCCCATGCCTGTAATTCCGGCTACTCGGAAGGCTGAGGTGGAAGGATCCCCGGAGCCCAGCAGGTCAAGGCTGCGGTGGCTGGGAGCAGCCACTGCACTCCAGTCTGGGTGACAGAGTGAGACACCAACTCAAAAAAAAAAAAAAAAGAAAACATTTGAAGTGATAACAGCTGGAGAATTAATAATGAAAATTGTAAAATTACTGATCCAAGAAATACAAAATAACAAAAACAAGCAAGCCAAGTAGATTAAAAATAAAAATAACTAAACAAGTAATATCATAATAAAATTACTGCAAATCAATGATTTAAAAGTGTTTAGACCAGTGATAGAAAAAAAATACATTATGTACAAAGACCCAAAAGATTAGGATGACTACAAGTTTATTGTCAGAATCTGTGCAAGCCAGATATAACATAGTAATGTTTTCATAAAATATTAAGCAAACAAACAAACAAAGACTGCTTGGAAAGATATAACCAGTGAAAATGTCTTTCAAAAAATTAAAGAGAGTGACTTTCGAGCCAAACAAAAACTTGGAGAATACATGACAGCAGATATTTATCATAAGAAATGTGTGGCAGGCAAGAGGAAGATGATATTACACCGAGCCATGTATCTGCAAACAGGAATGAGAAACATCAGCAATTGAAAATAATTGAGCAAATATTAAAGATCTATTTTATCTCATATTTCTTACTTTTAAATTTTTTTCAGAGCATAGAAGACTGTTTAAAGTAAAAATAATAACAATGTTTTCTAGGATTGATGAATAAAACATAGAAGTAAAAATGCTGATGATAGCACAAAGCTTGAGGTGGTAAATGGAAGTAGGCTCTAAAATTATTTATTTATATCTATATATATGATTACAATATTGTTTAGGGTAGACTGTGGGTAATTAAAATGTATTTTTAAAATCTTAGAACAACCAATAAAAACAAAGCAAGCAGGCATTGCCAGCAATAATAGTTAAAAGAGATTTAACAAAAGATCAATTACAGGAAAACAAGAACAACAACAATCTCCAAAACAAGTAGCAACATAATAGATTTAAAACTAATTATATATAAAATTAAACTAACAGAGTAGTTTAAACACACCAATGAAAACACAGACTGTTATCCTGGATAAAAAGGAAAGCAATATTCAAACATGTATTTTTTTTTTTAAAGAAACACTTTAAAACATACAGAAACATTAAAATAACAAGTTTGGAGAAAGATATTTCAGGCAAATGCTACCCATAAGAAAGCTGGAGTACCACTAATAATATCAGACAAAGCTGATTTCAGAGCAAGGAATAATATTATTAGAGAAATAATAAAATATTTCACAATGACAAAGAAATAAATTTATCAAGACACATAAAAATCCTAAATATGTATGACACTAATAACAGAGATTCAAATTTATGAAGTAAAAACTGTTGAAAAAACATTTTAAGTAGGTAAGTCCACCACAATATTTGACAATATCAATACTACTCTCTGAGTAATTGATAGAATAAGTCAAGAGAAAATCAGTAAGGTTAAGGAAGATGTGGATAACATAATCAATAGACTTGACCTGGGCTAATTGACACAGGTAGAACATGCTACCTAATTACATTCTTTTCAAGTTCATATAGATTATTCACAGAAAGACTCTATCCTTGACATTTAAAGAAGTCTCAGTAAATTTTAGAAAAAGAAATCACACAAGGTATGTTTTCTAAACACAACATAAGTAAACTAGAAATTCGTGACAAAAGCATATCTGAAAAATCTCCACATATTTGGAAATTAAATAATATCTTTCTAAACAACACATGATTCAAAAGGCTAATAAGGATATGTGACATGAGTGAAAATGAAAACACAACATATCAAAAATTGTAAAAAGCAGATAAGTAGTAGCTTGAAAGAAATCTATAGCATTAGATGCCTATATTCGAGTAAAAGACATATCTCAATCAGTAGTCTAAGAAACTAGAAAGAAAAAGAAAATAAATTACTTCTAACATAAACAGAAGGAAGGAATTAATGATAAGCATGCAGAATATTTTTCCAAAAATGTATTATTTTGCTGCAACATTTTCTGTGTCTGGCAGTTTATGTAGCATAATACAAGACCTATTGTCTGGGTAAACTTTTCTTCATAACATTTTTCTGTATTTTAAATTACCTTGAAATAAAATTTCAAATGCTTATTGGATCACTGTGACCATTAATACACAAGAAAGAGCTTTGTAAAATGAAAAGACAGTAAAATGTATAAAAATATTTGTTGCTATTTGTAGCCAAATAGTCACAACTACTAATAATTTTGAAATTGTGTACATTATAAAGCATTTTACAATTCAGCGTAATTTTAATTATCAGTGAATTGATATTTCCAAATTAACCTGATGTATATTGTTATAAACTTAATGTTGTGTTCCTCAAAATGTACATGCTGAAACATTAACCCACAGTGTGGCTGCATGTGGAGATAGGGCTTCTAAGAAAATAGTTCAGGTTAAGTGAGTCATAAGGGTGAGACTCTTGTCCCATAATATGTCTTCATAAGAAGAGGTCACTCTTTCTACCTGTCGCTTCACCCCTTGAGGATGCAACGAGCAGAAAGCAGTCCCTCAGCCACAAGGTGAGAATTTTCTAAGAAATCAATCCCTGCCAGAATCTTGATCTTGGACTTTCCAGTCTCCATCATAGAAAAATCATAGAAAAATATGATTATTTAAGCCACTCAATCTATTGTGTTTTTTTATGGCAGCCTGAGCAGACTAATACAGGCATTAACAACTAAATTGAATTTTGCTATTCATCATAATTCTAACAATGTTTCTTGACACTTCTATTTAATGAAACATGTATACGTTTATATGGTATTAAGGTAAAATCATTTAAAAATATCCCAAATCTTTGCAGCCCAATTTATGCAGGCACTAGAGAAAAGTCAAGTGCAAGCAGCCAGGTTTTGACCACTTTCACCAGCACATCTTTGTTGCTAGATATCAAAGTCAGAGATCCTGAAACTTTGCTGTGCTGGAATTGAAGTGAACCTGGGCTAACGGCTATTGCTGTTCTCTCTCACTAATCAAAAGCTGTGAGGTACACCCCCAGGACCACCAGGCAATGGTGGTACAGGAGGTGATGGTGTCTTTTAGGAAGTTCCTCATGGGAGCAGGTAATCATATCATCTCAGCTTCATCAAATACATCTGACTTCACATGTAGATCACAGTCAGGACAACCATGCCTTTTAGTAATTACTTAGACAGAGTATTGTCTACCCAAAGTGCTATTCCTTCTTTTACTCAATAGTCACATACTGTGCAAGATGAGATAGGAAATAACTTCAAAAAAATCATCAGACTCAGACCATTGTGGAAAGGTACTTTTAGTCTATTAGGTAATGGACATATACACCACAAGCACAATATACAACAAAGAGTGGAAAATTCTGCAATTAGGGAGCACAGAGAAAGAAAGCCCAGAACACATCAGGAATCTCTTTTTCTGGACTTCTTTGAGCCAATGTTACAGTAACTATTCCACTGTCAGGGTCTGGGATAATGCGAACATTACGATCAGTTCACAGCATGGGTTGAAGTTAGTTAGATCATTACCACAGTCTATTTGGCATCGAAATGATTCTGTTCATGATATCAGAGAAGGCTATGCGCCCCTTACACTGATTAATGTGAAATGGCCTCATGACTTAAGAAAAATGTCGAGATGATCACATTTTGCGCCTAATGCATTTCCTACTTCTTACAGGTCCCAAGGTGCAGATTCAGTGACACTGATGGAAGTTTTTATCCCCCTCCTCTGTACACCATGTACTGCATTGACAGGTGATAATGTTGAGCACATTTTGTTTTCCCTATATTTGCACAATCACATTCAAACTCACATCTCGGCCTAGTTATTCTGGTTTTGTCTTTTAAATTAGGGGAAAAAAAGAGAGATTGCTTCACTTTTTTTTCCTTTTGCCTTCTATAGTAGCTTTATTTGTTTTAAAGTATCCCCAAAGAAAAATTGCCTTTTCCTGCTGCTCTGAGGAAATTATCCTCAGAAGAAAATTCCTACATTGTAGAGGAGCTTCTCAGGTATCTATATGGGGGCAGAAAGAAGGAGCTAATGTTTATTAATTCCCTCTTATACACCAGGATCAGTATCTTCACACAGGAAATTTATTGAACAGGTCCTTTGATTCTTTATCCTCTATCAGTCTCCTGGAATGGGTTTCTAAAACATGCCTTAAAGATTTTTCCCCATTGTGACCCCTAGATGTCATGGTCTGTGGTGCTTGCCTGTGTCTCCCTGCAGTAGATGACCTAGGTCTCCTAGTCCTTTTGTACTACCATAACAAAAATACCTTAAACCAGGTAATTTATAAACATCAGAAATTTATTTCGTATAGACCTGGAGTGTGGGAAGTGCAGGATAAAGGCAGCAGTAGTTTCAGTGTCTGGTGAGGGCCCAGTTCCTATTTCCAAGGTGGCACCTTAAACACTAGGTCCTCACATGGCAGAAGGGACAGAAGGGCAAGAACCTGGCCAGTTCCCCTCCGTCCATTATCAGACACTAATCTCATTCGTGAAGACTCTGCATGCCTTACTTGTCACCTTAAACCCCACCTCTTTATACCATCACATTGGGGTTTAGGCTTCAACATAAAGTTTGAAGGGGATGTAAACATCCAGAACATAGCAGCTACTGACTGATTCATCTGGCTCAAATAATATGCCAGTCACATTCTTGGCCATGGATCCTTATAGCCTGATGAAGTCTATTCAGGCTGCGTAGTTGTCAAAATCCCTTCAATACCTTGTGACATTGAGCTGAGATCACTGTCTCAACAGTGATATCAGTAACTATAGATGAACATGGAATCCATATTTCTTTTTTTTTCTTTTTTTTTTTTGAGTTGGAGTCTCACTCTGTCACCCAGACTGGAGTGTAGTGACTGCTCCCGGCCACTGCAGCCTCGACCTGCTGGGCTCCGGAGATCCTTCCACCTCAGCTTTCCAAGGAGCTGGAACCACAGGTGCATGCTAACACACCCAGCTAATTTTTTGATTTATTGTAGAGATGAGGTCTTGCCAAGTCACCTTGGCCTCCAAAAGTTCTGAGATTACAGGCTGAGCCAACGAGCCTGGCCAGAATCTATATTTCAAATGGGAAAATATGAAAGAATAAACTGTTTGTCAGTACTATAGGTTATGTACCATGAGAATAAAACCTTGAGATAGAAATTTGCTACACGAAGATGATTAGAAAATAGTTTCAGCATTTCCCCTGAAAACTGGAACAAAACAAGGCTGCCCATTCTCACCCCTCTTGTTCAATATTGTGTTGGAAGTTCTAGCTAGGACAAGAGAAGGAAATGAGGGGTATCCAAATAGGAAAAGAGGAAGTCAAGTTATCCCTCTTTGCTGATGATATGATCCTATACCTTGAAAATCCAAGAGAATCTGTCAAAAATCTGCTTTCACTGATAAAGGACTTTGGCAAAGTCTCAGGGTACAAAATAATGTGCAAAAGACAGTCGCATTCCTATACACCAACAACAAGCAGGGAGAGACCAAAGTAAAAAGCGCAATCCCATTCACAATAGCCACCAAAAAAATGAAATTCCTCGGCATCTTCCTAACCAGAGAAGTGAAAGAATTTTACAATGAGAATTACAAAACACTGCTCAAAAAGATCCAAGAAGACACAA
>CAUYQG010052954.1:0-27020 GCA_963574415.1 Tarsius wallacei
GTGCACTCCTGTAGTTCCAGCTACTTGGAAGACTGAGGCGGAAGGATCGCCGGAGCCCAGCAGGTCGAGGCTGCAGTGGCCGGGAGCAGCCACTGCACTCCAATCTGGGCGACAGAGTGAGACTCCAACTCAAAAAAAAAAAAAAGAAAGAAAATATGGTGACATAGGTGAAGCAGAGTGGGTGGGGCATAGTAAAGCTCTGTATGTGGCAGGACTGGGCCTGGGGAAGAGGCTACCGTTTTCAGCAAGGCCAGGGAAGGCCTAGGCAGAATCCTCACCCACACTTCCAATGGGTTATGGCACCTGGGCTGCACCCTGCCTCCCAGCGGCCCATTTTCAGCAACATTATGAGAGGGCAGGACAGTCCAGACTGCAGGCCTCTGCCAAATGCCCCCACCAGCCCCTCACCTGCCTCCTTCCGTACTAGGAGCTGCCTGCAGTGGTGGCGCCTGTACCTGCAGATCAGGCCACTGTATCGCTTACATGTCACCTGGGCTAAGAACAGCAAGGCCCTGTTCTCCAGTGAGAACAGCCCAACCCGAACCCTGGCTGCCGCATGGCTCCTGTTACCCAAACAATAACACCCAGTCACCTGGCACCTCTACAGAGGGGGGAGGGGGAGAACAGGCAGCAGTACCCAGGGCTTTGCACCCTCTCAGTCCCAGGAAGTGGAGGCTAGAACCTAGCCCTTGCCACTGGAGAGACAGAGGCCCAGACAGGCTGAGGACTGACTGAGGGTCAAAGCATTTCCAGGGTGAAACTCCTGAAGAAATCACAGCTATCTCCCCCATGAATCCTGGGAAATACACCAGTCTCCTCCTCTCAGAGTTCAGGTGCAGTAATACTCAAAACTAAGATGAGTTTCCCAGTTAAACCTGGCCTCCTGGTGAAGCTGGGCCCTGCTCAGGATTCCCTAAAGGGTATTGGTGCTTGAACTGGGAATTGAGCTCCTGGGTGTCTACCCTCTGCACTAGTGTAACCTGAGGGAAGTCCTTGGGTTAAGTCTTTCCCCAGCTTCTCCCAGCCCTACCTTCCTCCTGAGAAGCCTAGGTCCCAGGGGCGTGCCTGGGCAAAGGAATCCACCTCTGAGCACCACCCCCTAGGCCCTTGTGCCCTAGTCCTAGTAGGGGGTTGGTGGTATAGGGGCTGCAGAGGGCAGTGTTCCTCACCTCAGAGGGTGAGTCAGCGAGAGAACCTCTGAGCAGCCTAACAGTGCCTGTAAAAACCCCATGGCAGGGATCCCAGAGTAATTTACTCCAAATTGCGCCTTCAGGTTGGTTACCTAATGCTGCCGCGCCCACCCTCCAATAGCCAGTGTCGGCCATCCCTTTAAAGGAGCAGCACACCCTGGAGGCTGAGGCTTCAGGGTCCTAAGCTTGATCTCAACTTCTGGTCCTGAGAGGCAGGACACATGGTGGCTGCCCTAGGTAAGAGAGGACAGAGGAGAGGGACCCAGGGCAGGGGCTAGAGGCCCAAGCTGGGAGAAAATCACCTTGGCTCCTGAGCTCAAATGAGGTCTCCATCCCCTCCCTGCATACCCCCGCACCCCCCTTGGTAGGACAGTATCACCTGCCTCCTTCCCAACAAGAGGCTAAGTGGGAAGTTTTGACCAGCTAGTTCAGGGGCTTGACCTTGACTCTGGCGGTCAAAAGACACAGGAAGAGCTGGCCTTCAGCATGCTTAGGGCCTGGCACCAATGAGCCCTCAAAGGAGGACAGGAGCTGCTTCTGTCTGGAAAAGAAGGAGCTGGGTTGTCTGGGAAGTCTGGGCTAGCAGAAGCCAAACTCAACGGCCCAGCCCTTCCTGTGGGAGGGGGCAGAAGAAGGGAGGCAGACTTCAAGGTCCACCCCTGTCCCCACCAGGAATCATCTTCACAATGCCTAAGGGCTCTTCCCCCCGTAGCCCCGGGTAGGGGACACAGGTGTCCTCTTGCTCCTCTGGCCTTAGCCTCAGGGCAAAGAAAACCAGGAGTTCCAGCTCCACTCGGGTGGTGCCACCCCACATTCCACAACCGCCAGGGGTCAAGAGAAGCAATTCTTCTAGGGTCAGCAGCGGTGAAGTGAGAAGCGGGGAGCTCTTGAGGGAGGGTAATGGGAGAAGCGGGGGTCCCGCGACCCTTGTCTCTGGTAGAATCCTAGATATCTGGCACCCGAGCCCTGCCTGTCTGCACTAATGGAGGACGCTTCGACAGCTCCCGACAGATGCCGGAACGGGTCCTAGGTGTCTGGGGTGACGGGGACCAGATCTTACCGCCCCACGGGATCCCCTCTCCTGGCTATGGCGGGGAAGTACTCGGTGCTTGGCGGAACTGCCCCTCGCACACGCATTCCCGGGGCACGGGGGGGTGGAGCCGGACAGTAAGCAAGAGATCGGAGGGCACTCGCGCCCTCGCGGGCGCCCGCGAAATGCAGCAGCGCCGTGGGCCGCCCCGCCCCTGTGGGGATCCCGGCTCGCCGGCCGCCGGCGCTCGTCCTCCGCCCCGCTCACTCACCTCCGGGTCCAGCGGCACCAGCTCCATGAGCGGCCAGGGCTCCTTGAGCTGGGCGAGCGGCATCGCGCCGCCGCCTGGCCGCCCGCGCTCCTCCGACGGCCCCGGCTGCGCCGCCTCCCGGGTCCCGGGATTCCCGGCTCTGCGCCCCGAGCCGCCGCGACCCCCGAGCCCCTCGCGCTCCTGCTGGGCCGTCCGCCGCCGCCGCCGCGGCACTAGCACTTCGGCTCCCTCCGTCACCCGGTGCTGCCCGCGCCCATTGGCTACCTGCGCGGGGGCGGGGCCGCCGAAGCCCCGCCCCAGCCCCCGCGGCGCGGCATTCCCGGCGCGGACCCCCGCCCCCGCCGCGCGGAGAGGCCCGTCCCGCCTCCACTGGGAGCCCCCGGCCCACTCGGCTCCGCCCAGACGAGGCCCTGCTGGCTCCTCCCTCCTCAGCCTTGTCCCCTTGCGCAGACCACGCCAGAGCCACTGCCCTCCCCTGCTCAGTTCATTTGGAATCCCAGCCTAGATGTTCCTTCCCCTTCCAATAAGAGAGAAGACCCCTGTCTCCAACCCCTTACACACACATACAGGGTGTCCTGGGCCTGATCCAAGCGGAGACTTGAAAGGAGCCTGGGCCTCGCTTCCCTCAGGCCCTAGAGAGCCTCACCAGGCCTTAGAGATCCCCTGTCCTTCACAAGTTTCTGCCTGGCACGGAAGCCAATACTGGGATCTCCGGGGGATCTCAGTGCCCCAGCCCCAGGTAGGCACCAGCTCTTCTGTCACCATCACCAGGACCCATGGTCCCCTCCCAGAGTGATTTCTTAATGTACATTTTTGCCATCTGAGCTGTACCCTATCACTTGAGGGGTTTCCTTTCAAGCCAGGTCCCCTTGGAGGAGTCTCCAGCTGCAGACCTAGCTCTGGACTGGTGTGAGCTTGCACCCCTCTAAGGAGGGCAGAGACCAGGCTCTCAGGATTGATTGACGTTTGGTGGGACTTGAGGTAAAGGTGGAACTCAGAGTAAAAGGTCAGGGAGAGAAATTCCCCCCTGGAGAGATTCAGCATCCATTTAAAGAGGTCTTAGGGGTCCAGAAGTGGTGAGATGTATTTACGCAGAGGGAGTGGAGGGATGGACTTGATGGTTTCACAGGCAGGAAGACAGGTCAGTTATTTGCAAAGCTGTTCTAAGGCAGGAGGATGGAAAGGAATGTTTATCAAAAGCCTTCTGCAAACCATGTGATTTCCTTGAGTGCTCACCACCACCTAGTTTACAAACCATGAAGCAAACTCAGAAAGATGAAGCGACTTATCCAAGGTCACATAGCAGGCTGAGAACAGACTAGGGCCTAAAAATTCAAAGTGGATGAGGATTTCTCGTGAATGCACATGCTCCCCTTATTCTATGACTTTCCCAGGGTAGGACCCCAGCTGTTTGCCTGAATTGAATTTTGAGTGGAAAAGACTTTGGAACCCAACAAAATAGATTTGAATTCCAGTTCTGCCACCTCCTTAACATTGGGAAACATTTCATGTCTCTTAAATCCAGTTTCTTTTTTTTTTTTTTTTTTTTGAGTTGGAGTCTCACTCTGTCGCCCAGATTGGACAGATTGGAGTGCAGTAGCCGCTCCCTGCCACTGAAGCCTTGACCTGCTGGGCTCCGGCGATCATTCCGCCTCAGCCTTCCAAGTAGCTGGAACTACAGGCGCACGCTACCACGCCAGGCTGATTTTTTGATTTATTGTAGAGATAAGGTCTCGCCAAGTTGCCCAGGCGGGTCTCGAACCCGCGGGCTCAGGCAATCCACTCACCTCAGTCTCCCAAGGCGCGGGATTACAGGCTGAGCCACTGAGCCCGGCTAAATTCAGTTTCTTCATCTGTAAAATGGGAGTTATAATCTCAATCTTTCAGATATATAGTGAGGACATACTCATTTTAATTTAATAAATTATTTATGGCTATATATTACACACCAGGCCCTCTTCCTGAATATTTATGTAAACTTTTTATAGATGCTGAGAATATAACCATTAATAAAATAAAGTCCGGCTGGGCGCGGTGGCTCACGCCTATAATCCCAGCACTATGGGAGACCGAGGTGAGAGGATTGCCTGAGTCTGGCAATCCTCCCACCGAGGTGAGAGGATTGCATGGGTTCGAGACCAGCCTGGGCAACTTGGTGAGACCTCATCTCTACAATAAATAAATTAAACAAATTATAAAAAAGGAAAAAAAGAGAAAGGTTATATAGTGATGTAAATTATGCTATTAGTGATCAAAATATTCTGAAATTTTCTTTTCTTTTGGAATTTCCTCCATATGTATCAGCAAGAAAATAAGTATCATTGTGGTATCATTCAGTTGGATCACACATCAGTTTTGCCTCCAAGTGATTTCTAGATTTATCTAGATATTATGTCTACTTTCAAAATCTGAAGATTTGCTTCTTTGAGGACATTCAAAAGCCTTAAGGTGATTCTAAAAGAATAGTTTCAAAAATAATTTGAGCAATAGCAACATTATTAAAATATGTAGATTAGCCTCCAAAAGTGACTACTTTGAAAGGAATTTCACTCCTTGGGACGTATATGTGTTTGTTAAACAAATAATTTACAAGTGATTTAGTAACACTTTATATATCTGAAGTATGTTAGGAACTGGACTTTTTAAAGTCCAATTGGAATTCCAAATTATGCTGGCATAAAATGGCACAGGTTTGCATTGTAGCTAAATTGGAGTAGAAATATGATAATAAAGTTAGCACTTTAGCAAAAATAAGTTTTCCCACATAACATGCAATAATAAACTGTAAACACAAATTAATACATTATGATAAGTTTGTTGATATTGTAGCTTAAGAAACAAAAGAATCACAAATATTTTGTGAATACCTAAATGGTTCAAAGCATCAAAACAGAAAAACAAGTATGTGAATTTTTGAAAAAAAATCTAAATTGAATGAAAATAAAGATTCTATCAGCCTCTTAGAAGTAAATTAAAATAAATTAAAAGTAATTGAGTAAACTTTATTAAAATATATTTTTAAAGCTCATTTGACAGAAACATTACATTTGAAAAACTAAAGCAAGATGCCTTTTTATGAACTATTCAGTGTCAGTTTGTAAGGCTATCTTTTATTTGTAAGTTTGATATACATTTAAGTTTATCTTTAGTCTGGAAATCAAGGTCCTTCAGGACAAAGTCCCAACCTAATTTTCTGCCCTTCCCTCCTATTATGCTCCTTCATGTGTTCTGCATCCTGTCAAAACGAAACTGCTTATTAAACCCTATAATTTCCTGCCTTTGTACCTTGGAGTGTATTCTTCCTTTTGTCCAGAATACTTAGGTAGTGTAGTGGAGTAATTTATAAACGAAGATTCTGGAGCCACACTATGTTTGCATCTAGCATTGCCATTTAAATAGGCAAAGAATAACTTTAAGGAAAATGTAAGAGTTTCAGCAAAAACAAAATATATTGCTAAATATTTTATTTAAGATATGGTTATTTAGAAAATAAATTTTCTAGGCCCTTTATTTTTCTTTCTCTCACTTTCTTTTGCTAGGCCAGTGCCAACGGCAGCATTTTCAAACAGAGCCTTTGATTGTCCCACATCAACCTGAGTAGTTAGGGCCTTCACAGGTAGAGGTGTGATTGGGGGATCTACCTTGGTACTAGCTACAATGAGCTAAAGTCACAGCTACTCCAGAACCAGCTCATTACCAAAACACTGAAGCCAGCTAGGAACTAAAAAAGTTCAACCAGGATGGCTCCAGACCCATGGTACTGAAGCCATATCAGTAACCTTGAGATCAAATCAGACTCTGGTTGTGAGGCTGGCTCATGCTATTTTATTTGCCTCCATCCTCAGTATCAATAAGGATGGCTCTTTGACTTTAACTAATTGGAGAAAAGTCTAGGGTAAATTAGTGAAACTCTGAATTACTATTCACAGAGACTATTCAAAGAGAAAATATATTTTATTAATTCAAATATATATGGTAACTAAAATCAGAGTAATAATCACCAAAGAGCATCCTTTTTGAACTTGTTTAAGTAAATAGATAAAAACATATCCCTATGTAAAATATTGACTGTTTATAGCTGAATGATTTCAAAGTATTCAAAATCCATTTAGTCTCTAAATAAATTTGGCATTTCTTCTGCAACTGTATTTATATAGTGCCTTATTCAGCAAATCCTGTATTAAATTCTCCCGAGAACACAAAAGTAAACATCATCTCTGCCTATGTCAGAATTAAATTATACTAATTTTTTTCTTGTTTACAATTTTAACAAGTATACTCATCAATGATTCCCCGTCTATTAAAAATGATTCATTTTGAGTGTGTCTTTACAATACCAAGAATGATTTCCTTTTTTAGATCTCTTTCACTGCCATCAAATGTACCAACTGATAAGTAACTATGGGAACTTAACAGAGTTTTTGTTACAAATTTCAAATATATTTAATGAAAGATGCTTTCTGAAAGTACCCAGGATATTTCATAAACAAAAAGGTCAATAAATTAAATTATTGATTATTGAATCAAAAGAGCATCTTTTGATGTAATATTTCCTCTATTTATTTTAGCCATTTTATAAGGAGTCTCTACTATCCCAATCATTTTTGAAAAGTAAGTTTTTATATGGAGAAGCAAATCCTTAGTTTCTATAGAACTCATCCTGAGTTATCAAATGCTGTATAGTACATTTCGGGCAAAATTACTACACTTGTCATTTCAGTCTCATACCCCACCTTTATCTAAAAAGGAGTTGAGATAGCAAAATTTTTTTTCTGTACTCTGAAATTTTCTGTCCAAATCCTATTTTCTTAATTTCTTCAGGAAATAGTCTCTGTTCTGAATCCTTATCACGACAGAAAACTCTTAAGGAAAAATGATTCCTATCTTTCTTGTCAAACTCGGTTCTCTCTCCTCACTCTGTTTTAATTTTTCTGACACAGTTCCTCACCTTTTGACAGTCAAAAGACATATAATACTCACTATCCCGATCAGCCCTTGATGAGTAGCAGGTTTTGTATGTACAAATTGTCTCTTCACACTACACTCGGGCTCTCCAAGTGGGGGATCTGTTTCCCCACTCCTCAGCAGATCTGACCAAGCTCCGTCGTCTCCCTCAGGACATTGTTTACGTAGCGAGTGGTTAGGGACATTTATTTCAGTCAGACCAGCGTTATACCTCCTCGCAAAAATATATCCTAACCAAGACATGCTGATCCAGGATAAAACTTGCCTATACATATACAACAGAAGTTTCAATGGCTGCTCCAACTTGGAGCACCCAGGTCTACCTATTAAGAACACATAGTTTACACACTTAGTCATTTTTAAAGGGAATGGAGAATCAGTAAGTGTGTGTGTGAGAGTTGAGAGAAGGGCCAGTTCGGAAACATTCCGATGTTCATTTTGGCCATCTGAAAGTCAATCAGCACCCATCCCTTGTATGCTACAACTATCCCATTTCTCACTCACTTCCTGAGAGGCCGAGTGTTGTTAAAACAGAGTCGTCCTTCCAGTGTCTAGGATAGAGGGATTTAGGGAAAGGGTCTCCTCTACCTTGTGCAACTTGTGGCATTTGGGGGTTATCTTTCAGGGTCGTCAGGGACGCTAGAATCCCCCCTAGTCTCTCTGGTAGCCACGGCATCGAAGGACCCCGTTGTTCCCCCCTTGAGGTTCCAGTTTTCTCACCTTAGTTAGTTTTCTGGTCTCTGGCTAGGCTCGGAAAATAGACTGTGGAGAGCGCCGCGTTTCTGTTGCCAGGGTAACAACTTAATTTCAGCTCCCCCGCCCACCTCCGGTTCCCGCTTGACTTTTCTGGCCAATCATAGAAGAGTTTTCCCTGAAATGACACCAGAATCAACCAATCCGAGTGCGTCCAGATCATTGGTCGCCCTTTCTATTTAACTAGGTCGACCCCATTTACTTTTCAGTCTCGGTTCGCGTCTCTTCAGCCGGAGACTGCTGGTACAGGAGGCCGGTCCTTTCCAGCTTGAGTAGGTTTGGCCCCGCCTCTCTGGCGGCTACGCAGGCTCGAGGGCCGGTCCGTTTACTTTGCGGCGAGGAGAGCGAGTGGCAGCGGCTGCGGCTGAGGCTGCTGCAGCTAAAGTGCCGGCTTTTCGTTTGCTCGTGTCATCTGCAGGCTTCGCTCTCCACGCTTCTCCTGCGCGTGAATTCCAGCTTTGAGGACTCCATCTCCCGCCGATCCCGAGCAGCTGGGGCGGAAGGGTAGGGTCGGTGGGCTTGGGATTGAGAAGGTTTTGCTATCCCCTCCACGCCCTCTCCCTAACATCCCCAGCCCACAACAGAAACACGTGTTGTGCCTCCCTCCGGGCGTGTGTGTGTGGTCGCGCTTTTTATTTGCTGGGGGCTATTCTCCCGAGCCCAAAGCCCCAGGGAAGCGCCGCTCGACAGTCTTACGGCTCCTGTGGGACAAGGGCTGAAACTATGCGTCGCTCCCACTTCTGGGAATATCACGGGGCCGGGTGCCCTGCTTTTCCCGCCTTGGACTAGAGAAATGCAGTCTTGCCGCGCGCTTGCCATGATAGGGAATCTGGGTGTCTGAACTTCACTTAGAGATGGAGTTGTGATCCGAGTTTCCACCGAATTCCATGGTTTGGGTTTAAACAAAGTGGCGGGGAAGGGGGTGAATTAGTAAATATTTGGAGTATTCGGAACTGGTTGCCCGTGATCAATAGTAGGGCACTGCAGACGGTTTTAATGAAGGGTTACTTTTGGTTATTCAGGGATTGGAATTTGATTATGAATGGACTAAACTGCTCCTCTTCTTTCTGCTACTTTGCTTTTCTTAACGTCCACCCCATGTGGCAGAAATGATAGTGAAGTTTATATAATTTGTCCCTTCTACTTGTTATCCACAATAAACAAAAAATACGGGTGGAATATTTAAGTTATTGGCTAAAGTAACGTTTTTGGCTTTTATTGGTTTTCTGGCCAAATTACCTACACCATAATTACCCATATTACTGTGGATGATCAGAGTTAAGTGTCTAGCATTTTGTTAGTTCTCTAGATACTTGAGGAGCTTAAATTACATATGTTATGCCATCTCCTTTGTGTTGCTTGCTTTTCTGTTTTCATTCTGCATTATTCTAAGGCTGCAATGCTCAGCCAGTGTTTTTCAGATCTTTTGGTTGTGACTCATTTAAGAAATTTTATATTGTGACCCAATACACACATACACAAATATAACAACCGTTTTGCAAAATTACCATTTCCTACCTGCAGTGTACTCTGATAATTTGCATTATATTTTTAAAGATGTATACCACAATTCTCTAATGAATTGTCACTAGACCTTTAGTTTTCATACTTATGCGTGCACTTAGGGAATTTATTAAAAATGCAGATTGCCCTCGCTTGCTCCAGAAATTGATTCCGTGAGTCTGAAGGGCTTGGTACAGTGCCAGATGAATAGGTGTCCAATGAATATTAGTGTTCTTCTTGGATAACAAATGTTATTTATCTTTGGGGTTACAATCACCTTTTCAAGGTTTCACCTGTCCCTGGCAAGGTGAAGTCCAATGCTAAGCATTGTTTTCTTCAGCTTGAGGAAATAGGGAGGTTGGGGAAGGGTCCAGGATTTAAGATGAATCTTTAAGTACTTGACTTCTATGGAGAAAGCCGGAAATACAGAAACTGAAAAGTTGAGAAGCCATAAGGATTAGAGTGGTTCAGTGACCCGTCCAGGTTCGTGCTGTCACTGAGTGGATCTCAGGGAACTGAACTCACTTGATTAAGATTCTGCCTAGATAGCAGATGGGATCTAGAGGCAGGAGTTGAAACAGAAAGAGAGCTTCCCTGACTTGCCTATCCCAGAGCAGAGGCAACTGAATTTTACTGCTAGTTTGGTTTTAAAGTAATGACACTTGAGAGCTCTAAAAGAAAAAAATACACCCAAAAGTTGCTTTGGGTTCATAGCTATGAAAAAGGGATATAGTTTAGCTAATTCTCTTACAGTATATAGAGTAACTATTTTAAAACACTGGTTAAATATTAAAGCAGCATTGAAAGAAATTAAAGATGAAAAAATCTCACTTAATTCTGCTAGCTTAATATAACTGATAGTTCTGTTTCCCTTTTATCTATATCCATATGTACTTATATTTTTACATGATTGTGATTCTTGTTTATACAGTTTTTTTAAATTTAATACAGTTTTGGAGAATTTTTTCTTTGCTGTGATAGTCTTTTTATTTTGCTTTATTAATGGCAGCATAGTATTCCATAGATTGAATTGGCTGTAATTTATTTAGCCGAGCTAAACTGATAGCAGATTTATTCCATGTTATAAAAATAATACCATAAGGTCGTGGTTATTTAAAATCATTTATATAGCTTTTGTCTTCCATGATACTAACAAGAGGAAGCCTAACAGGAAGGCTAGGGATCTGAGCATGAGCTGCGAGTCTTTGCTCCACTTGCGTGTGTGGATTTGACAATCAAGGTTTCTGTGTGCTAGAGCAGCAGTGATCCACCATGATGTCCTTTATACATATGAGTTAGGTTGAATGTACTATTTTTTTAAGGCTAGTTAAGCGAAGCGGTGGGAATGGAGAAGGAACAAAGAAACGTATAACTGGTTGTGATTACTTGGTCGTAAACACCACTGCACTCGGACTAGCCTGAGTGTATTTTTTTAAAACCATAAATATAGGTATTTTCAAGATGATTTACTTTAAAAATATATAAATCATAGCAGGTTCAAGCAGATTCGAGTGCCATAATACACTCACACTGATTAACTTTCTTTATCAATATCTTTTTCAAAGATTATGCATGTGTATTAATTTGTAATTAAAAATTTTTAAAGAAACCAATTAAGTTGACTGGAAGGATAAAAGCTACAATTGGTCTATATTAGCACATCTCCCTCTTCAAAGCACATATATTGTCTTATTTTCTGCCATCCTAAAACATTAAATAGGTCTTTTTTAAAATTGTAAAATATTTCAAACAGAATAATAGACTATTATATACTATCATCAATGTACCTAGCAAAGATTTTACAATTGTTAAAATTTTGCCATTTTCTTTGCATATTGATCTTTTCTAAAAACTAAAAGATTACAGCTACCTCTTTGTACTCCTTCCCAGTCACATTTCCTTCCCATCCCAGAGATAATTGCTTTTCCAAAGTTGGTATATATTTTTCCAATCTGTGTTTATAAGCACACTAAAATGTGGCCATAAATGATTTATAATATAATGTTTTATGTGACTTTAGCATTTATATACATTTACATAAATTTATTTATTCTTCTGCAACTTTTTTTTGGTCAGTACTGTTTCTGAAATGTTTAAATGCAGATAATGTTATTTTTCATTGCTGTATACTATTCTATTTTATGCCTACATCACTTTTTAAAGTTTCCATTTTCCTATTGTTGTTGGACATTTAGGTTGTTTCAGGTACACAGATATGATTTCATTTATGAGGTCCCTAGAATAGGATACTTTATAAACATAGAAAGTAAAATAGAGGCTACCAGGGGCTGGACAGGGGGAGGAAAGGTAGTTTGTGTTCAGTGGGTACAGAGTTTCTGGGGTGATGAAAAAATGTAAATAGATAGTGATAACATTTGAACAATGTTGTGAATGTACTTAATACCACTGAATTGTAAACATAAAATTGGTTATAATGGTAAATTTTGTTATGTATATTTTACCATAATATTAAAAATTACAAACATAATTAGGCTTATTTTCTCAAAAGCATGTGCTTTGGTTGCCTTATTTTCTGTGGAGTGAGACCTTGAAAAAAGTGAACATTTATTTTTAAATATATACTTTAATTAAAATATATGAGCCAGATATTTTTCCTTATAAAATGATAGCTTTTGAAATCTTTAAATGACAACCTTTACTATTCACATGCTTGTAAAAAAAGTTTTTATGAATGTCATGCTTCAGAATTCTCCAGGTTTTTTTTTGTTGTGGTGGTGGTTGGTTGTTTTTTTTTTTGTTTTTTTTTTTCTCCTCCAAAGTTTTGGGGACAATTCTAAATATGGGTATACCTTTTAGGCTATTTTTTGTATTTGAATACTATTCATTCTTTGTTTTCTTTTTTTAATGCTGTTGTAGATTGGAAAATGCTATGAAACAAATTCAATTATTTGCACACAAAAAAGGAAGAAAAATAGGTGTTACAAAGCAGTGTGTGTACCATGATTCCACTGTTGTGGAAAGTATATGTTTACACTCTTGACTAGTTCTCTCAAGTGTTTTACTCTTTTTCTCCTTCCCCCACCATACTCCTATTCTTCCCTTTCCTATGCTGTGCTCTCTCTTGAATCCCGCCATTCTCTCTCCTCCTGGGTGGTTCTGCCCTCCCCGCCCCCCATCCCACACACATCCTGCCCTGCCTTTGGTCCTTCTCAGCTCCTTCCAGAGTCTTCTTGCTATCATCATCTTTGGTTTTTCTTTCACTGTGTTTTTCCTTTAGTTTGCTAAAGCCATTCACTGAAAATGAGACCCGCTTCATGGCAATTTACAGGCTTCTGCAATGTCAAACTTTTAATATTTGGAGAATTGGTTTTAATTTGGGGATAAAAAGATTTTTCTAGGTCTTAATTAGATTCTGACCTTAAGTCTTTGAAAAGTTATAGTATGGGGGAGGAGGGGAAGGAACGCAATGTGAAAGTCAGCAAGTTATCCTGCTTAAGATGTTTACTATGGGCTGGGCTCGGTGGATCAGCCTGTAATCCCGTGCTTTGGGAGGCCGAGGTGAGTGAATTGCCTGAGCCCACGGGTTTGAGACCCTCCTGGGCAAGTTGGCAAGACCTCATCTCTACAATAAATTAAAAAAAAAAAAAATTAGCCGGGCGTGGTAGTGCGCGCCTGTAGTTCCAGCTACTTGGAAGGCTGAGGCGGGAGGATCCCCGGAGCCCAGCAGGTCGAGGCTGCGGTGTTTACTATGAACTCAAAACCAGTGCACCATTTTCAGAAGCCCTATATTATGTTTTGGTATAAAATTAAATGATCACTAAAAGCTTGATCCCTTCCTGTTTCCTTCAAAATGCCTGTGCTAATTTCACCTCTACCTATCCATTTCTCTTTGGGGACTGAAACATTTAGAATAAGACATTAGTAACCTGTTTTTTACTTCTAGAGTATTGTATTCATAACTATTAGTGACAAATAAGGTCCTTATTGTGTTTGGAGGCTTAGATTTTTCTGCTTTCTTCTTTAGTACTTTTTCTGGAAGACTTTATATCTTGGTGGAACAAGGGGTGTCTTCTGTGAATTTGTACTTCCTTTGCTTCTCTACTTCTCTAATTGATGACATGTTAAAAAACCGTATGTATTGTCAGAGGTTGCTATTTATAGGAATGGTTGTATAACATGACTAATCATATTATGTGGATTTTCAGGCCAGATCTCTTAGTCATGATATTCTCAAGAAGGTGGAATGCATTCGTGGAACTTGATGGTTGTCAAATAACTAGGCAGTTTAGGGGAGATGTTGCCTCTAAGGAAGAATAGTCTATTTGCTTCCAGGAAGGTGAGAACAATTTTTAATAATTTCACATGCTTGTAAAAAAGTTTTTATGAAAGTCATGCTTCAGAATTCTCTAGGTTTTTTTGTTGTGGTGGTGGTTGGTTGTTTTTTTCAGTCAATAAATTATATGACTGAACTATGCTAGTCACCTCTTGATAGTCATTTCTCAAAGTAATGTAGAGGAATAGTAGTATGGATGATTCCCCCTAAAATCATTTATGCTTTGTGAGACAGAAGTCCCTAAACATTATATTGAGGTGGCTTATAATAGGTAACCGGGCTTGAACTCATCTTGTTTCTTGCTTTTGAGACACAATAGATTTTTCTTCTTAACAATGTGTTTCTTAAGTTAGTATTAAAATAGAGGTTTAGTTTCTTCATTTTCTAGTTGCTTGAACTTAGGAAGTTAATCTCAAAGCCTCAACTTCCTTAGCTATAAAATGGTGATCAAAATACCTTTTTGATTTATTGTTGGGTAATTAAGGTAAAGGATTTCGTATTCAATAAGTGCTTCCTTTTATCCTTGCCTCTTTATATTACATAAGAGGGTCAAGAACTTGAGTGGTAAAGTGGTGGTACATACTGAAATGACCTTTCATCACTTAATTGATTCTAGATCAGATTTTCTACTACCCAGAACATTCCCAGGATCAATAAATGATGGTAGGTAGTACACAGAACAAACAGTTTACATACTGATAAATGAGATAGATGCATAGTAATTTTTAAAATTGAGTTTGAAATCCAGTTTATGTTCACTCTCTGGGCCAGCCAAGAGTGCTCCATAATTATCTTTGATTTGCCAATCGTTCACTGACAGCGAAGATAACCCCAGCATTATATTTGGAAAGCTTTTACATAGCACTTTACATAAAATTAGACAAGGTATTATATGCAGAGAGCTTTTTGTGAACTAATTTAAAAAATATGTTTTGGTTACTCACTTAGTGGTACTGCTAGAATTTTAGATTGAGGAAATTGAGGCTCCAGTGCATTTAGGTGACTAGAACAGTCAGGTAGGCATCAGCACTCAGACAATTGGTTTCTTTATCTCTAGTCATTTAGTTAATTCAGTAAGCCCTGTTTAAATTGGCCTGCCAGGCAGGGAACATGTGCCCATTTCCAGCAGCCCTTCTAGTGAGCTCTGATGATTTCTTTGGGCCTAGTGGGTTTTTGCAGAAGGCCTTTACCATTTAGTATTTCTTTCTTTGAATATGTGTGCTTGCATTGCGTCACCTGAGAGAACTGTAAGCTGAGCTCAACATACAAAGCTGTAATTTTATCAACTTTAAGGTCCTATAGATAGGCTTTGTGGATAAGGAGAAGTCACTTAGAAAAGGAAGAGAGGTTGACTGGAGGAACTCAGCAAGGCAGAGATAGAGTATTCCTACTGATTGCCACAGATAGGGAATGATCACTTGTTTTCTATTTTTAAATAAAGAGGTTATATACCTAACCCTGAATTGTACCCCATATCTTTAAAATAAATAAATAAATAAATAGGTACATAAATAAATAAATAGGTGATATGCATAGGGATGCTAAAGTGTGCTAAGGCTGTGTTAAAAGAAATAATTCAAGAGAATGCATACTAATTAATATAGTTAGAATATGTAACTTCTATGCCTGGGAAAAGTGTGGGAATAAAGAACATTCCATCAATAAGATAAAAGATATATAGAGCATGGCAAATAAAAAACACAAAGTAAGATGGAAGAAAAATCCAATTGTATTAGTAATCACAGTAAATGTAAATAAGTTAAACTCATCCATTAAGAGACAGATTGGATTTAAAAATTTTCAGCTATACTATTTACAAAAACCAAACTTAAAATGACATATCAGACAATATATGATTTAAGACAATTTGGTTATAAAAGATACTTCACACTGATGAAAGGAAGAAAATCTACCGAGAGGCTATCAACCATGAACTTTATATAGGCCTCTAACAACAGTATCTCGAAATATATAAAGAAAAAAACCACGATCTTATAAGGAAAAATTGACAATTCATAATAATGGGGTCCTTTTAAACACCTTTTCCAGAAACTGATTAAGCAAAATAGATTTAAACAAAAATTAAAAAGTTAGGATTATGCAACATTTAAGATGTAAATTAGAGCCGGGCTCAGTGGCTCAGCCTGTAATCCCGCACCTTGGGAGGCTGAGGTGAGTGGACTGCCTGAGCCCGCGGGTTCGAGACCCACCAGGGCAACTTGGCGAGACCTCATCTCTACAATAAATCAAAACTTAGCCGTGCGTGGTAGTGCGCGCCTGTAGTTCCAGCTACTTGGAAGGCTGAGGTGGAAGGATCACCGGAGCCCAGCAGGTCGAGGCTGCGGTGGCTGGGAGCAGCCACTGCACTCCAGTCTGGGTGAAAGAGTGAGACCCCAACACAAAAAAAAAAAAAAAAAAAGATGTAAATTAGATGGAAGAGAGAGCATCTTTAATTCTAAATGTTTAGTGACAAAAATGTATTTTTAGTCCAAAAAGTGATTTTTTGGTTTTATTTCTCTAATTTCTAAAGCAGAAAAAATTTAAAGGTACATGCTATTCAATAGGAAGATTCTTAAATTACTTCCAAAAGAATGGGAAGTCTATAAATGTAAGGACATAAGGAAAAAAAATTCCATCTTTTGGCGGCTACCATAAAACTTTATTTTCTTTCTTTTTTTTTTTTTTTTGAGTTGGAGTCTCACTCTGTCACCCAGGTTGAAGGGCAGTGGCAGGCTCTTGGCTACTGCAGCCTCGACCTGCTGGGCTCAGGTGATCCACCTCAGCCTTCCAAGTAGCTGGAACTATAGGCATGCACCACCACACCATGATTTATTGTAGAGATGAGGTCTCGCCAAGTTGCCCAGACTGGTCTCGAACCTGTGCGCTCAGGCAGTCCTTTCACCTCAGCCTCCCAAAGTGCTGGAATCATAGGCGTGAGCTACCGCGCACGGCCACAGAAAACTTTATTTTCACCTGCAATATGAGATTGATGATAATACCTAAATCTGAAAGTGTTTGTCAATTTCTGTTACAGGATGAGCACCCAACCATGTTTTGAGTTTTTCTATCAATATTTATTATACTATCATGTAATTATATATATAAGCATATAGTATATAAATATATAATGATATACTATAGGACATATAATAATGTATTATTATATTCTAATTTATAACAACATAATACTGTGACTTCAGGAAAGTCGCACACTTAGGAATAAAAAACTAAATACAGCAAATGCTGTTGTTCTGTTCAGAATATCTCCCTTTCTATGCCTCCCAGGGCTGAGTTATTTCACTTGAAATCACCATTTGGAGCTCACATTTTAAAAGTTTTCAGATGTGTATATGAGTTAAAAATAAGCATGTCATAACTAATGCATTCACATAAATATTCTTCAAAGTTACTCTTGGGAAGGTTTTCCCTTACACCCATGAAACTAACAGTATTTAAGGCACTGTATCTTATCCATTTAAAGAGGTGGGGTTTTTTTTTTCCATATTTTAACATCTTTGAAATGGAAACGAGTCTAACAGTTGATGGTATCATTTGGCCAGGTGGCAGTTGTGACATGATAGTCGTTCCTGCATACACAGGTAATATCAAAATATCTAGGATCAAAACATTCATAATGGGTGACTGGAGTGAAAAATACCTGAGACAATGGGGTATTCCTTTGTCCTAGGAACAATTGGTTGTGGGGAGAGAATGGAGGAGGTGGTAAATCAGATTTAGCTACTGATCTATTGAAATGGGAGACAGAAGGAAGCTATCTACATATTTGTAAAGCCAATTTAACAGCACAGCAAAGTGACTTATAGTTCTTTTAAGAAATGCTCCTTCAACAGTACTCTTGATGGCATAGTAGATGTCAAGAAATTTGAGTTGAAAAATGGATTCTGAATATGTATTTTAGATACTTTGACCAAGTTATTTTGTTTATACTTTTTTCTTAATGTATACATGTTTGGTTAAAATTTATGTCTACAATGAAAAAAGCTCTTTGAAAAAGTATTTAAAAATTAAATGATAAGAAGGGATTATGGGCCAGGTGTGATGGCTCACACCTGTAATCCCAACACTTTGGGAGGCCAAGGCGAGAGGATTGCTTGAGCCCAGGGGTTTGAGACCAGCCTAGGCAACATAGTGAGTCTGAATCTCTACAAAATTATCAAACAACTACTCGGGAGACTGAGGCAGGAGGATCACTTGAGCCCAGGAGTTTGAGGCTGCAGTGAGCTGTGATAATATCACTGTACTCTAGCCTCAGTGACATTGAGACCCTGACTCCAAAAAATGGAAAAAAAAAAGAAGAAGAGGAAGAAGAAGAAGGAATTAGGACAGGATGGTGTTCCCCACCCCCTCCTTTCTTAGGTGCATAAAGTAATGGGGCTTTTAGCGTCAATGAGATATTTTTTGAAACTGCTTTCTTAGAATTGCCTTTCAGAGTTTTTGTGTTAAAAACTAATTTTTAGTCACATCCTATTTTATTAATCTTGACTGGGGTAGAATTATAAGTTCACAATGATTTTTCCCCTAACACTTTAAGATATTTTTCCACTCTTTTCTAGCATTTATTGTTGCTAATGAAGAGCCTGCTATCAATCTGGTTGTTACTCCTTATTAGGTAAATGCATTTTTTTCTCTCTGGTAACTTTCAGAATTTTTTCTCTATAGTTAATATTCTAAAATTTCAATATATTGTATATAAGGGGTGTGTGTGTGTGTGTGTGTGTGTGTGTGTGTGTGTATGTGTGTGTGTGTATGGTGGTGGGGAGGGGTTGCCTGCTTGCACTTGGTTGCCTTTTAAATCTAAGGACTCATTTTTCTTCAATTCTGGTAAATTCATTTATCAACTCTTTGAATATTATCTCTACTATCCTGATTTTTCCTTCTATATTCCTTCTGGTTGTATATGGGGGTTTTTCTTTTTTATCTCTTAATTTCTCTCCCTTTATCTGCCCTGTAGTTCTGGCAGATTTCTTCTGTTTTCTAATTTACTGATTGTTTTCTCTTTTACTGTGTCTAGTCTGTTATTTAAATCTGTCTCTTGAGCCTATTTATTTCTAATACTGATATCCGTTTCTTGAATTTCTTCTTGGTTCTTTTTCACATTCACTTGTTTGTTTAATGGGTGCTGTTTCTTTTTTGAACTCTTTGAATATATTAAACATATGTTTTAATGTGCCATTCAGATTGCTCTATTATCTCTAATTCCTTGGAAGAGAATTCTCACATTTGCCGTCTAAAAATGACTTGCTTCGATGTCTTGTAATTCTTGTCTCTGAGTTAATTGTCTGGGGACTTTTATTGCCCATATGTAACCAAGGAAGTGGAGATGTCCTTGTTGAATGATGTCATGGGCAGCCTGGACCCTGAAAGTTTCATCAACTCCTAACCAGTTTTTATGATAACATCTTAGCTTGAAGTTTTCACATCACAAAGGTAATGAATTTGAGCCATCTATCCATATTTTCTGTACCAGCATGGGGTTCCCACATTTCTCCATTGTCTTTTCCATCCTCATGTAGATATTTTCCAGATTTAAGTAAGCGTCACTAGGTCTTTGCTGATTCAGAAGCCTGGGGTCTTACCCTGTGGCCTTAAATCGTACCCCAAATCCAGCATTATATTTCTAGCTGCTAAGGCACATCTTATTCATGTTATCCCCTTGGGCTAAGCAGTCACAGCTTCTGCTCATAGATATGAATCTGTCTGACACTTGGAAAATTGTACTTTCTGGAAAAACTTTGCTTCGTTTGTGTGTGTGTGTGTGTGTGTGTGTGTGTGTGTGTGTTTGAGTTGGAGTCTCACTCCATTGCCTAGGTGATCCTTCCTCCTTAGCCTTCCAAGTAGCCGGAACTACAGACGCCTGCTACCACACCTGGCTAATTTTTTGATTTTATTGTAGAGACCAGGTCTCACCAAGCTGCCTGGACTGGTCTCGAACTCGTGGGCTCAGGCAATCCACTCGCCTCGGCTGCCCAAAGTGCTGGGATTGCAGGCTGAGCCACCGAGCCCAGCCTCTATTTTTTTAAAAAATGGTGTTTTTAGAAGTTTGGAATATTGAGGAAGTGATTCCAGTGTGGCTTCTATTTGCTATCTTTACCTGGAGGTCTCTTTGAGATCTCTAATTGTTTTTTCTTCCATTCTTTTTTTATTCCCATTTAGGGCTTGGAGTCATGAGCAGGTTTTATTTTGGAAGAACTGGTACCCTTACAGGTGGGTTCACTTTTCGCTCTGCAAAGACAACTACCACTTTACAGGGTTTATCTTCTCTACATTTGACATAGGAGGGTTTAATTTTGTGACTCTGTTTCAACCATTACAAGTACATCTTCATCTTCCATTGACTTGTTCTCACTCAGTAATCCAGTTCCAGCTCCACAGATTACAGGATTCAGCTTGGAACACAAGTTGCAGCAACTCTTGCCCCAGTAAGACCTGGATTTTCCATAGGGTAAGGGCAGTTTCTGATTCTTTTAGTGGCTACAAAGGTAATTGTCTTTCAAAGAAAAACTTTAAATTTAGAGCATGGACTGGGTAAATAATTGGCATGGTGTTTCTAAGTCAACTATTTGGAATTATGCTACTTATTCCTAAGATAGTCTACCAAATTAAAGTCATCTCAGATTTGAGGCACAGTGAATTGTGATCTGTGGTCTCCCTTCATTTTATGTGAGCCGTAGGAGGAGTACTCACTGAGTTTTGGACATGTATCATCTTGAAATTAGGCTGCTTGGCTAATTGTCTCTCTAGAGATGCTTGATAAGTATCTCTCTAGAGATGTTTGATAAATGTCTCTCTCTAGAGATCTTTATCTATTAATGTAATAACCTCAATTATGCAGTGTTCCCTCCTGCATCTCAGAATTTTAAAGGAGATACTTGTTTAGTGCCTTTCTGGGTAAATCCAGTTGGATCCATGTATTTTAATAGCATCTGATAGCCTCATGAAAACGGGCGTATTTCCTCTGGAATTCTCCCCTATTCTGTTGTAGTTATTTAATAACTTGTAATTAAGTGCTAAATAATCTTTCATAGGAGCGGTAACTTAAATATTGAAGCATTTTGTCATGTGTCATAAAATACATTAAAAATTTTCTAAAAATTCTATTAAAGGGATGTTTCTTTTTTTACTTTGTGATTCTGTGTCTAAAACAAAAACTTATGTTGTTTAATAAAGTCTCCCGGACTGGCAGAAAGAGGAAATTGAAGTTATTTTGTCTATACTGAAAACATAATTTTCTGAACTATTCTTTCCCCATCAAAACATTTTAAAACTTTTTCCCCCCGAAAATGAATCAAATTAGGTAACCTTTATCTGTGAATGAGAAATATGGAATTATGGACATTTATTCCTGTTATTTCAGGTTATCTCTCTGTATTGAGATGAGATAACCTACAGAACAAAACCTTGTAAACTGTTCATATTTTAAAAACTTAATTTGACATGAGCTGCATTATCTAGCTGCCATTTAATGTCAGAGGACTATTATGCTTATTTTTTTTCCTTTTTCTGTTCAGAATAAACACACTAATAGCAAATTTGGGCAACACTGCATCCCACACAACCTACAGTGATTACAGGGGCTATTGGGGTGGTTACCAGCACACTTATTAATGCCACAGATAGCAGGGCTCCATCACACCAGGTTTCAGCATACACTCCTTTTGCTTTTGGGTCTTCTACTACTTTTGCTACTTAGGCTTCTCATTTATTGATAAAAGTGCACCTCAGAGTGGGAGCACCTGTTTCAATATTGTTTCCATGGGAATGCAGTTCAGCCAATAGTATTTGTAGGATCATCCATCCCTTACTCCTGCTACTGGGGCATCTAGTGGAATAATTGCTACATAGCCAGTTTCTCCTTTCAACTTTGTCAGTCCATGAGTAAGGTTTGAACTCTACTCTCTAATGGAGAAGAACAGTATTCAAGATTGATTTTGAGATTTTTATTTGACTGACTCAAATCCAAATGTGGTCAATTCTCTTATAGGAGGTTAGTGTTATTTTTGGATGTGGTAGAAATTAAAAACAAAGTATCCCTTCTGGGTTTTAGTTTTAGGTTTAGAACCAATCAATGTTTGTTTCTGAAAAAGCTACAAACTTCTGAGAACCAATAGTCTAGATAAATTGGCATACAGTAATAATAGATCTACACAGAAATGTTTTGTTCAATTGTTTAATGCTTGTGTTTAAATATTTTTTTCTCCACAATCTGTTGATTTTTTTTCCTTTTTAAAAATAAAACTAGCTGGGTGCTGTAGCTCATGCCTGTAATCCCAGCAATTTGGGAGGCCAAGGTGAGAGGATTGCCTGAGCCCAGGAGTTCGAGACTAGACTTGGCAACTTGGCGAGACCTCCTCTCTACAATTAAAAATAAAAAAATAAAACTTCTGAAATGAAATTTATCAGGAGGTACAATAGAACAGGAAAGACTATCTTCAGAGCAGTATAAAATTTTGGAGAATATTATATGGCGTGGTGGACGAATGGCATATTCTTGCTAAAATATTTTGTGTTAGTAGAGACATCATATACTAAACATGGATGCTTAGTTTCCAAATAAGTAGAATTCAGTAAAATACATTTAACCTCTATTCAACATTAGTGAGAAGACATTCAGGATCTTTCTAAACCAAAATGAAATTGATAAAGAGTTCTGGTTTATAAGCTTTATAAACTTGATTTCATTAAAGATGCCACAGATAATTTAGAACTTGGGGAATATGCTGAGTGACATATTAACACATTTTACTTTATAATACATTTTATTTAATTAGCTACTTGTTGTCATGATTTCAGAGCTTTGGGAAATAACCAAAAAGTAAAAATTTTTTCAAAATTACAGATAGTATAGAAATAACATAGCCGGGCTCGGTGGCTCAGCCTGTAATCCCGCGCCTTTGGGAGGCTGAGGTGAGTGGATTGCCTGAGCCCGCGGGTTCGAGACCCGCCTGGGCAAGCGAGACCTCATCTCTACAATAAAATTAAAAAAAAAATTAGCCGGGCGTGGTAGCGCGCGCCTGTAGTTCCAGCTACTTGGAAGGCTGAGGCGGAAGGATCGCCGAAGCCCAGCAGGTCGAGGCTGCGGTGGCCGGGAGCGGCCACTGCACTCCAGTCTGGGTGACAGAGTGAGACTCCAACTCAAAAAAAAAAAGAAATAACATATGTACTTTGTAGTAGTGATAATAATACCAATTTTGAGTGGTTAGTATGGCTTTGTAGAACATAAGAGATGAAGTGGCACACTGAAATCATTATGATGGTAGAAAATTTGGTACTACCTTAGGGGGGGCATGATTTTAACTGTGTATAAACAAACTTTGATGTTACAAATAGTGTTTGCTGCTAGTAAACAACTAGTTGCAAACAACTAGTAAATAAATATTTTAATCTTGGTTCTGCCATTTACTAGTTCTATGACCTCGAACAAGTTACTTTAACCTCTCAATGCTTAGGTTAATATAGGTAAAATACTTAGAAAATTGCTTGGCATGTAGTAGGCACTCAATACATGCTAGCTATTCTTCTCATTTTTTATGAAAGTGTACATTTCCCTGCAGTGTTACATATGTTGGTTGTTAACCTTTTTTTGTGTTTTTTTAAACTTTGGTGGCTTAGCAGTGAAAATAATGTCGTAGTATCATCATCTTTATTTACATTTCCTTGATTAGCAGGAAGGCTGAATTATTTTCAAATTATTTATTAATTATATTTGTGTGTTTGGGAGGGTAGAAGGGAGGAAAAGAGAGAGAGGGGAGGGGGAGGAGAGGATGAATTCCCTGCTTGTGTCCTTTGCTTAACTTTCTAATATGGTGCTTATATTTGTTTCATTGATATGTAGTTGTAATATCTTAATTTTTGTATAAAAATTATTTTTCTTAAAATGTTATAGGTATCCAAATTATTTCAAATTTTTTAATTAAAATTTTTATTTTGACATAATTGTAGAATTTCATGCATTTGCAGGAAATGATACAAAGAGATCTGATCACATGTACCCTTTACCCAATATCTCCCAGTGGGTAAAGTTTCTCCCATCTTGCATAACATTAGTGCAATATCACCACTAGGATATTATATATATTGATGTAGTCAAGATATAGAATAGTTTTATCACTACAAGGATCCCTCCCTTATTTTGCCTTTTTATAACAATACCCGTTTGTCTCCTGCCCCCACTCCCAACTTTGCCTGGTAACCATTAATCTGTTCTCCATTACTATAATTTTGTCATTTCAAAAATGTTATAAACACTGAACCATACAGTATATAGTTTTTCGCAAATGTCTTTTTCACTCAGCATAATTCTCTGGAGATTCATCCAGGTTTTTGAATGTTTCAATTGTTTCTTTTTATTGCTGCATACTATTATATTGTATGGATGTAACAGTTTGTACATTTGTCTGTGGATGGATATTTGTATTGTTTCCACTTTTTGGCTATTATGAATAAAACTACTATGAACATTTCTGTATAGCTTTTTTATTAACATTAAGTCTTCATTTTTCTGGGGTAAATTCTCAGGAATGAAATTTCTGGGTCATAGGATAGTTGCATACTCAGTTTTATAAGAAACTGCCAAACTCTTTTCCAGGTTGGCTATATCATTTTACATACCCATCAGCAATGTGTGTGTGATCCATTTTCTCTGCATCCTCACTATCATTTGGTGTTATCACTGTTTTATTTTAGTTATTCTTGTAGATAGTGATGTCATAATTTGGCTTTAATTTACAATTTCTCTGATGGCTAATAATGTTGAACATCTTTTCCTGTGCTTATTTATTATCTATGTATCCTGTCAATGTCTTCTTTAGTTAAAAAAAGCATCCAAAATAGCAACTTATTGGTGACATAGCATGATGACGAGGAAGGGGTGTGGATTAGTGGAGTCTGACAAAACTGAGCTTGAATACTAGTTCTGCCTCTTTCTAGTATCACAGTGTCAATTGGACATTGGATAATATTGTTAATGTTTCTATGCTTCAGCATCCTCATCATAAGGGAGAGATATCACAGGACTGTTGTGATGATTAAATGAGATATGCATGCAAAATACTTTGCAAAGTTCCTGACACAGAGTAAGCACTCAACAAATAAAAGTTTGATGGTGTATGATGACTTCTAGAGAAAGGGATCTATACTTGCAGTTTTTTATATAACAAAACTAGCTTTGGTACAGCAATTTTAAAATAAATTTTATTGATGTATAACTTGTATGCAATAATATGTACGCATTTTAAGTGTACAAATAAATCTTAACAAATTAATTCACTCATCTAATAACCACCACAATTATGATGCAAAATATTTTCATCAATCCAAAAGTCCCTCTTACCTAAGACCCCAGGACACCACTTTTTTGCTTTCCTTAACTATAGATTTGTTTTGTGTTTCTAGTATTTCATATAAATGAAATCATACTGTATGTAATTTTGGAGTCTGACTTCTTTCACTTCGCATAATGTGTTTGAGATTTTTGCTACATTTTGCATGTATCCATGGTTGATTTTATTGCAGAGTACTGTTTGATTTTACAACTATACCGGGCTCGGTGGCTCAGCCTGTAATCCCAGCACTTTGGGAGGCAGAGGTGAGTGGATTGCCTGAGCCCATGGGTTCGAGACCCACCTGCGCAACTTGGCAAGACCTCATCTCTACAATAAAATAAAAAAAATTAGCTGGGCGTGGTAGCGCACACCTGTAGTTCCAGCTACTTGGAAGGCTGAAGCAGAAGGATCGCCGGAGCCCAGCAGGTCGAGGCTGCAGTGGCCGGGAGCATGCCACTGCACTCCAGTCTGGGCGACAGAGTGAGACTCCAACTCAAAAAAAAAAAAAAAAACAAATATAGGTACCACAATTTGTTTATCAGTTAGTCTGTTGAGGAACTCTTGGGTTGTTTCAATTTTTTGGCTAATAGGAATAAAGCTACTATGAACATTTTTTGTGAACAAAAAATAGCAATGTATTATACAGGTCCTTTTTGCGTAAGAATTTGAGTAATGTCAGTGGATAATATGTTTTTACAAAAGACAGGTTTTGTTCAACTGTTTTTTTTTCTGTTGTTAAATTTATGTGTAGGTATTTCTTTAATGAGTGTACATGGTATTGTATTTTTTAATTTAGGTGTTCACTTGTTTCTCACTAATATATACAAATACAATTGATTTTGTATGTTTATCTTGTATCTTGTAACATTGCTGAACTTACTTTTTCTAGGAATTTTTCTGTAAATTTCTTAGGATTTTTCTACATAGACAATCATGTCATTTGCAAACAGGGACAGTTGCACTTCTTCCTTTCCAATCTGATTGTCTGTTTTTCTTGCCTTAGCTAGAATGTCCAGCACTGTTTTGGATAAGAGTGGTGAGAGCATGTATCCTTGTCTTGTTCTTGATCTGAGAGGGAAAGCATTCAGTTTTTTACCATTAAGTATAATTTTAGCTGTAGTTTTTTTGTAGGTGCTCCTTATCAAGTTAAGGAAACGCCCCTCTATTCCTATTTTTTGAGTTTTTTTTAAACCATTACTGTGTGTTGAATTTTGTCACATGCTTTTTCTACATCAATTGATATGATCATATGATTTTTCATTATCCTGCTGATATAGTGAATTACGTCAATTAACTCTAAATATTGTTATAGTAACTCTAAATATTGTGACAACCTTGTATCTCTGAAATAAATGTTACTTGGTCATGGTGTATAATTCTTTATATCCTTACATATTGTTAATTCTATTTGCTAATATTTTGTTAAGTATTATTGCATCTATATTCATAAAGGATGTTGGTCTGCAGTTTTCTTTTTTCTTTTTTTTTTTTGAGTTGGCGTCTCACTTCGTCGCCCAGACTGGAGTGCAGTGGCCGCTCCCGGCCACCGCAGCCTCGACCTGCTGGGCTCCGGCGATCCTTCCACCTCAGCCTTCCGAGTAGCCGGAACTACAGGCGCGCGCTACCACGCCCGGCTAATTTTTTTGATTTATTGTAGAGATGAGGTTTCGCC
>CAUYQG010052957.1:0-32286 GCA_963574415.1 Tarsius wallacei
GTGATGGAATTAATGGTAGTAAATATCTGTCTGGGGATGGGGAGACACCTCTTATCAACAAGGGTGCCTGAACGAAGCATATTTGTATACCTAACCCTTAACTGTACCCCACAATATCATAATAAAAAATATTGAATAAAAATAAAAAAATTAAAATAAATAAAAAATAAACGCTGACGTGCTTATGAGAGACATTGCAGAAGTGGGCTTGGTTGCTAGTCGCTGTAGACGAGGATAATTACAGAGAAGGTTGCAGTGCTAATCATACCCCTCCGAGATGATCAGAGCACTAGGAAAGAGAAGGGGGAGAGGAGGAGCCCTTTTGTTTTCACTAACCCTGCCTTAAGGAGAGTGGTCATGCCTTGATTTCTGCAAATAGCTAAGAGGCGATTAAGACCTCCCACTTAAAATGGGGTCTGGATCGTCTGCTGCCCACTTCCCCGACCAAAAGGGAGAGATACCACAGTGCCTGCCATTTTACTCCCCTCCAAATACAAGCTAGGATAGCACACAGCTCACGACCAGTGCTGAGGACTTCTGACATTTCAAGGTCAGCAACAGTTAGAACCCAGTGAAGGATACAGGGTACGTATTAGACAGAGTACAAGTCCCTTGATACCCATAAGCACAGGATAAAAAGGTATTCATCTGCCTGTGTATCCAGAAATTGGGCTTTTGAAATACCACACTTTTCCTTCTCTCCGTGCCCTTGCCATGCTCAGGGGGAACTGGCTTTCCATTTGTGAATATATCCTTTTGAATGTTTCGTTTATGCTGGGTTTTACTGCGGGCATCCCCTACCTTATTGACTCACCAGTTGCAATGTTTGAAGCAATTGAAACTCCAGATGCCTCAACCGATAAGAAGACTGTACAAGTTGAGTTACATATCTCAGGAGATCAAAGGAGGCAATGTTTAGCACAGTAGAAAAAGGATGGACTCTGAAGTTCATCCTGAGAGAAGAATCATAGCTCTGTTACTTGCTAGCCCTGTGACCAGTGCAATGTATTTTAACATGTGTCCTCAACTTTAAATGAACGTATTGGTATTTTCTGAGTTTTTATGAGTACTATATGAGTTAACATGAACCTTTTACATGGAGGCACTGGAATAATGTTAGTTCCCTGCCCCTTATCGAATTTATGTTCTCCTAATTTTCTTAAGTTATCTTTTATGGTTCCAAAATCCAGCATCCATGTGAATCGCAATGCTGCGGAACTCACACTCCCAAATCATACATCCATCACTTCCATCGCTTTTACTTATCCTTGCTGCCGCAGCTGATAGCAGCCTGTTGTCCCTTTCTTGTTCTGCCTGCTGGAATGCCCTTCCTGGGCATATCTGAGGTCAGAGGCTTCTTGTCCTGGAGGCAGTTGGTTCTTCATCTGTCAAATTAGGAAAGTGAGTCGGGGAACGTGAAGGCCCCTCCACCCTTGACATTTGCTAGGGTTCTGTACACAAGATCACCGCTTGATTGTGTTCCTTTATAATTAAAAAAAAAAAAACAACTCACAGTATTGGTTTTTCTCTTTATCAGAAAACAACTTATTTTTTATTAAAGATGTTTTCAAAAAGAAGCAGGTAAAGAAAGAATTAAAACACTTATAATTTTACCATCTCTGTATCTTACAATTGTGTGTGTGTGTGTGTGTGTGTGTGTGTGAGAAACAAAAACTGAATCATTACATTCCCATTTTTGGTAATATTCTTCTGAAATGTAGTTTCTTGACTACTTTTTCCATGTCACTTCAATATTCCTCTGTGGCATCATTTCACATGTCTGGAATGCCACGTATGAAAACATCATCGTTTATTACTGGACATCTAGGTTGTTTCTGCTTTTTTCCACTGTTATAAACAGGGCAGAACATTGTGAAGACTGCAGCAAATAGCGTCCTTGTCCATCTATCTTTCAATATATCCTTGAAATATATCCTTGAAATATAGTACTCATAAGAACTCAGAAAATACCAGTACGTTCAGATTGAAAGGCATGTGTACGCCCAAGGTATTTGGTACCATATTGCCAAATTTCCCTGCTGAAAGGATGAATTGGTTAATCTCCTCCCCTCAGGGCATGTGAGGCTTTGACCACTTGGTTTCTGATGGGACCAGTAGTCTTACTGGGGGTGGAGAGGCGGAATTGAGAGGGAGAAAAAATATACATTTTTCTCCAATCATGTAGATCTGGTTCTAAGTATCCTTTTCTTTTTTATTCTTTTTCCTTTCCTTTTCCTTTTCCTTTTCCTTTTCCTTTCCTTACCTTTGTTGCATTCTCACTCTGTCACCCAGGCCAGAAATGCAGTGGCACAATCATAATAAACTGCAGCCTCAATCCCCTGGGCTCAGGCAATCCTTCTGCTTCAGCCTCCTAAGTAGCTGGGACTACAGGCACGTGCCACCATGCCCAACTAATACTTTTTATTTTTTTGTAGACACAAGGTCTCACTATGTTGCCCTGGCTGGTCTCAAACTCCGGGGCTCAAGCAATTCTCCTGCCTTGACCTCCCAAAGTGCTGAGATTACAGATGTGAGCCACTGTGCCCGGACTCACCAATGTTTTTAAGCTCTCCCTGAAGGGGACATCTTCCTGCCTAGTACATGACGATTCTTACTAATCAGCCACCAGGTCTTCTGCCTCCTCTAAATTGCCACCTTTAAATCAATGAGCTGTACTTTCAAGTGGGGACCCTTTGGGGAGAGCCTGTCTGCACCCCTGTCTCGTCAAACTGGAGAATTACACCTGTGTGTCTCTCTGCAATCTCATCTCATTTTGCAACAAGGTTTTCTATTTTCTCTGTTATTGGCCTTTTGATTTAATACTTTAATTTAGCATATAGGTTCTCTGTATTCCTATTTTGGATCATTCTTGCCATTCTACATGGAGTATTCTGTAAATTTTTTGAAACATAATTTTGTGAAAGATGTCTCACCAACTCAAATTATTTATTTTGCAGAAATGAAAACAAGACAAAACGTTGTATACTTGTGATGACTACACAGCTCGATTATTTTAACTCCAAGTACTCAAGAGAAAACTGCCTGTTCTTTTATATAACAAGATGAGGGCAAGCACAGTTTTGGGTGTTGTTTTTTTTTTTTCTAATTGACTATCTGGGGCATGGGTTGCTACTTAGACAGGCTGTTCATACCGCATCTCCTAAATCTTTAAGGATGTGAGTCCATATGCTCCTTAGAGGAAGGTTTTGTGGGTTGGCCTTTCTCCTTCTGGACAATGGCGCTACTGTGCAGAGAACCCGCCTTGCGCCTGGGATCCAGGACACCAGCGCACGGTGCCACCGAGCGCTCTCCAAGTATTCTGCTTCGGTAGCATGTGGGGAGGCTTATGGTTTAGGGATGTGACAAGCTGTGAACAGCAGATCGGAGAAAAACGTGAGATAATTTAATTGAGGCATTTGGAGAGAGGACAGCTGAAGAGCAGGGAGCAGGGACGTGGCAGAAAAAGGGCATCTGAGGAAGGGATAAATTATGAAATAGCATTCTGAGGACAGGGTGAAAAGGGTGCTTCCTCATTTCTCTGGCAGTTTGGGTCAATTTCCTACCCTCACATGCTTTGCAAAAAGGGAAATAATTTATTTTTATTACTACCCCATTTTTGCTATGGCATTTTTTAAACTATCATATATAACAAGTCACCCATTTCTATGTAAGAGACTAGCTTCCTCTTTTCATGGGGTTTGGTATTTACTGTTTCTACCATACTCTACCCTTTCGGGAAAAATTCTTTTTTTTTTTTAAGTAACAGTAGAAATGAGAGATTAGGATCAAGCTATGATGTGTTCTCTTAGACTTATCTTACATCTCCTGAAGGTTAGTGTAAGCCTTTTTATTTCTTTGACTGTCATTGGCTCTGATACCTGAAATGAATAGTTTTAATATTCCTTTGCAAACCATTTTTTTTGAGTTAGTTTTATAAATCATTTCTTACTGTTTAGTTTCAGGTTATCTTTATAGGACAAATAGTTAATTTAATATTATCCAATCTCTTAGTAACCCTAAAATTCTGAGTGCTTAAAAGAAAAAAAAAAACAGCTTAAAAATGGTTTACCTGGAAATATTGAGGTGTTTAATTATTCAAGTTGAAATAATTCGCGTACTGATTTTTCAGTTTTTTATTTGTTTCTGTTGAGACCAGTTGTCATATAAGTAGCATGGCCATCTTGGTGAAATCCGGGTTAAAACAAGGTCTTGGAAGTGATGACTGTCAGCAGTGGGTCATGGAGTAGGTACAGCCATTTCAGACACTTCTGTCTTTATATTTCATTCTAGATAACTTGCATATCATGCCAGTGACAGAATCAGTATAAAATCACCTCAGTATAAAATCATCAGCTTTGGTCCTTGAGAGTTGACACCACCATAAAGCAAGGGTCAACACACATACATGCAGTCATGACCTGGGTCACACAATGCTGTAACTTCACTTGTGGAAGATAAAAACTATTAAAAGACTGATCTGACTTAAGAAAAATAAAATCACTTCTGTGTTTCTGTGGGTCTCCTTTGGTCACACATGGTGACTGATTTCTACATTGATTCTAACTTAATAAGATTTAACCCCCGGTCTCACTACCCCTAAATTTAATCTTTAAAAAAAAAAAAATCCTTCGTCTTTCAAGTCTTCAGAATTCTCCTTCTGTGCATATGTACATATGTCTATACATAGAATTGAATGTAAAAAATGTAAAGCAAGAGTTCTAGCTTCAAACTCTTGTTCGAGTTTAATGTGTTCATGGTTCCTCAGTTGAAAATACAGATTGTAGGCCGGGCACAGTGGCTCACACCTATATTCCCAGTACTTTGGGAGGCCGAGATGAGAGAATTCCTTGAGCCTACAGGTTCGAGACCAGCCTGGGTAACTTGGCAAGACCTCATCTCTACAATAAATCAAAAAATTAGCTGGGGGTGGTGGCATGTGCCTGTGGGTCCAGCTACTTGGAACGCTGAGGCAGAAGGATCGCCGGAGCCCAGCAGGTTGAGACTGCAGTGGCCATGAGTGTGCCACTGCACTTCAGCCTGGGCAACAGAGTGAGACTCTAACTCAAAAAAAAAAGAAAGTACAGATTGTTGGAAGCCAAAGAGAAAAGGTCACAAAATGACTTTAACAGTCGCACAAAGACATTGTCCTTGTCCTCCAGTTTCCTCCCAGTTGTCCTCTACACTTTGTCTTTGCTTCTTTCTGAAACCCATATGTGTCCCCTCTCTGTGCAGGTCCATTTATGTCCTTTGGGAAGACGACACCCTTCTTCCTTGGAGTTACCATTCTTTGCAGCTGAGTGGGTAAAAGATCGAAAGTAGTCAGAGGGAGACTTAAAAATGAATTCATATATTTTAATATGAATGATTTGATTTAAAGACCTGGCACTCCAGTCATTTGGGAGAATGTCACTCCTTGCCATTTTAAAGGGTATATCTGTAGAAAGAGACCCTCTGGGGAGCTTGAGGAAAACTTGTCAGGCGTTTTTCCATCATTTGGAAAGAGCTTTGATCCTATTTTAAACTCTTCACTGAAAAGTACTTTTTGGTGAACTAGTTTGTAAAAAGCTGACCATGTCCTAGTTTTGTAAACTTTTTCCCCACACCCACCCCTACATCTTCCTCTGTTTATCTCCAGATGCTTTATATCACCCAAGCACTTAAACAAGATTGCCGACATTTTCATCTGAGCTAGGACTTGTTAATTACCTATCTTTGTCTGTGTTTCAGCACTTAATACTATTTTGACAGGGGTTGCATATTCTCTGTCTTTCTGGAATTTTTTAAGTGCTCTTATGAGTAATTTGAGAAATTCCAAATACAGATGAGATGAGCTGTTCTTTCCTTTGTTGTTGTCTTCTTTAAACATTGAAAGAGGACCCACTATGTGTCAGGCAGGACACATCTCTCCCACATACGGTGCCTAATGTAGTCTCTTCTTACCTTGCATCTGCACCTTAAATCACCACTGTCATCTCAGTGTATGTGTGTTTTATTGGGGAGGGGGATGTCATTTGAGAGAGAAGGACAGAAAGATGATGATCTCTGGGTAATATATCTATTTTTATTAGTGGCTCAGTCTACAAGGGCATTGCTGCTCCCATCTTTATTTGTCTGATTGGTGAAATCCGGGTTAGTTATTGGAAGAAGTGCTTTACAATCAAGGCTGATAGCTCTCTGGGATGTTTCGACACGTGCATGTTTCTGTTTCTTTTGAAAAACCTGTGTTTACTCACCTGCCTTGTAGGTGAATAGGAGATTCAACTTACCAAATGGAGTGTGTCAGGAAGGATTACTGATTTATTTGTACTTGCTTCTAGAATATTTGTAGGAAATTGGTTTTGTGACTCTCTTCAATGAGGCTTACTCACCCAGTCATTGTTTAAATATTTCAGGGCTGTCATTCTGAAACAGTGGTGTTCCTGAAGGGGCTTTCCCCGAGCCTGAAGGGTGAAACCTGCCCCAGAAGCAGGCAGGCCCAGCCAGCATCTCCCTTTCCTGGCTTCACCCCTGCTTTCCTCCTCTGGGGCAAGACCCATGTTTGCTAGCAGCTTTGTCTGTGCCTTACTGACCTCAGGGAGAATGGTCTTTTCCTTCCAGTCTACTCTTGACACCCAAATTTTTCTCTTTCTCTTCTCCCCGCCCCCTTCTTTCCCCCTTCCTCATCTCCGTCTCTCCCTCCCCCTTCCTCCCTCCCCCCTGCCCTCCTCCTTCCTTCTCCCATTCCTCCAGCAAATATTTATTGAGGGCCTACCGATGACCTAGCACTATACAAAGTCCCGGGGATCCAGAACTAAATAAATAGATTTTTTTGTGTGTTGTACATAGTTAACAGATGTGGTTTTTTAATAAAGGGAAGAATATATTTAGATGAATCATCTTCATATTCCCAGATAGAGTTGCCTACAAAGTAGTCATAGGTGGGTATTTTCTAGCGTGAAGATTTTTCAGGACTACATTCATCCAGCATGTATTTATTAAGTTCTTAATGTGCCAAGCTCTGTGCTGGACACTAGAAACATAAAGACAGGTAAGACAGGGTCCCTTTCTCCAAAGACTCACGTTCTACCAGGGAAAAGAGGCAGAGGTAAGAGGATTGACTGAGCCCAGGGTTCAAGACCAGCCTGGGCAACTTGGCAAGACCTCATCTCTACAATAAATCAAAAAATTAACCAGGCATGGTGGCGCAGCTACTTGGAAGGCTGAGGCGGAAGGATCATCTGATTCCAGCAGGTTGAGGCTGCGGTGGCCGTGAGTGTGAGACTTCTGACTCAAAAAAGAAAAAAAGAACTGTATAGTAATGCATAACAGATTTCCCGGGGCATGCCGAGGAGTCCATGATCATGAGTCTTGAGCAGGGTGGGGTCAGGGATCTTATTCACTACTGTACCCAAAGTGCCTGAGATGGTGTCTGACACGTAGTATGCTCTTAATAAGTACTTGTGGACTAGCCAATAGGGACAGCCTTCAGTCAGAGTTTTTTCAAGGAGCTGACAGTTCAGCTCTTTCATACAGGATGAGAAAAACATTGCCTAGGAAGAGAACCACATTCTGGACCGAGTACCAGCAAAGAAGAAGGATGTAGAGGTGCCTGGGGGCTCATAGGAACAGCCTCAGGGTGCCTCAGAGGGGTGGGGGGAAGTGTTGGAGAGATGCTTCCAGAAAAGTAGACTGGGGTCAGAGTGTGAAAGGTTTAAAGGTGTTGGCGTTCATCCTGCTGGTGCGTTTTTAAGTGGGGAAATGACAGTAGATCTGGACTTTAGAAGGGCGCTCACTGTCCTGTGTAAGATGTTATCTCAAGTAAGGAGAAATTTGAGAAAGGAAGCCTTGAGGGAGAGTTGCTTGGGTAATATAAAGCAATTGGAGGTAAACAGAGCAAGATGTAGGAGCTCTAACAACAGCAGTGGTGACAGCCCGTGTGGAACGGAAGGAAGAAGTTGAGAGAAGCAAGGCTGAGCGGAATTGCAGGCATATTCCATGTCGAGGTGAGACTGGGAGGGGCCAAGGATGATGCCGTGTTCAAAGGGCTCACATTCCCCCGCTTTACTAGCTATGCACACTTCAGCAAGGCTCTGTGTTGCCCAGTGCCACAATTTCTGCGTCTGCAGACAGGCACAGTTGTACCCATCTGGAAGGTCTGCTGCGAGCATTCACTGAGGTAACAAAGTCAAGCACTTAGCGTGACCCTGGCATGGAATAATTACCAGCATTTACTGAACACATAGTGTGACTAAACGTTTGACATGTGTTTACTTACTTATACCTCACATAATCTTGTGGAGTAGAAGCTGATTGTCACCCTTATTCCACAGATGAAGAAACTGGGGCACAGAGAGGATAAGTAATTCGCCCAGTGTAGCATAACTGATAATGGGCAGAGGTAGATTTGAACCAGGCGGGCAGGCAGGCCTAGAGACTGCATCCTTAACTGCAGGCTGCCTTGCCTCCATGTGTTATTGATTTTTTTTTTTCCTTCATTGTACCATCTCAGCCTGGCTTTCTGACTGCCAAGACTTTGTGGGAAGTAGGAGGGAAGGGGTGTCCGATACCTGACCTTTCTCATCATCTCTCTTCACATAAAATGGACCTGTCCCTGTCACTGTCACGTTCTCTCTGGACCCTGTCCAAGCACTGAAATGAATCTGATAGATGAATCTGCAGCGAATGGGGAGTAGTAGATAAATGAGTTAGCCCTCTAGGAAACACATCTAAATTTTAACTAACTTGCAACTAGCTGTCACCCAGAGGAGTGACAAATTTCAGGTCAATAGGGAATTTTTTTTTAAAGCTGGAATACCTTAAATCCTACCCTCTGGCAGGTGTAGCCTGCCTCTAATCAAGTCCCGTGTATTATATACATAGTAGTTCTGCATTTAGTTCTGAAAAGGAAACAGAAGAAAATTTAAATCTCTTATGATGATCTCTCTACCCAAAAGTAACCACTGTAGACTTCATAGAGTGTCTTTTTCGTCTTTTTTCCTCTTTGTATACAAGAAATACGTCTGATATAAGACAAGAAGGGAGTTTTGTTCGGCCAAACATTATCCTTCATAAAAATGGGTGTCATCTTATAATTAAGTCCATGTAAGTTTCTCAGATTATTGGTATTCCCTATTATTTTATTTTGAACAAGAAAGTACTATTTGGGCAAATACTCCTGAAATCATTATCCTGAAATCACCTCAGTCAGTGTGAGTTTGGGGTTCTTGTGGAGATCACTTGATAGAATTGCTGTAAAAGTAGGCATTGGAATTTCACAAAAAAGGTAGCCATTATGTTGAAAGGTGTGACCCCACAGCCTGGGGTTGGATGCCATCCTGAGTAAGTCCTTTCTAAAGAGCACTTTTTAAGAACAATATGGTGAGTGGTTAAGCGGCAAAGATCACCTACAGCTCAAATGACAACACCCGCTTTTTTAATATGGTGCAAATGGATATTTCTCACTCAGGATCAAATTTACAGTGACAGCATCACATACTAAGTCAAAGATTCTAACTCAGACAGTGAGAGGTATTAGATAACTCAAAAGGGATTCTAACAAAGATGAAGATACTGAAGATAAATGTGAAACATTCAAATGAGATTTTTTTCATCCAATAGTCCACAAAACATTTACACATCAAACTATCATCTTGTACAAAATGTACTTTGAGATATGTATCTATAACTAAGTTAATAAGTTAGGTAGTATAGGAAGATAAATAATTATTTTATCACATTCCTAAGAGTTTCAAAACTCTTAGCAAAGCTGTTTGTGTTTTGTTGTTGTTGTTGTTGTTGTTTTGTATTCTCATTGGTAAAATGGGAGATCTTTAACTGAGGTTACCTTATATTCAGAGATATATGGCAATATAGAGTCACTGGTTTTAAAAAAAAAAAGCAGGATCACACAATACGTTTTATATTATAACCTGTTTTGTACATTTTATAAAATTATGACTATTTTCGTGTCTTAAGTTTCTTAAACTAATCATTTGTAATGGCTACATTAGAACGGATAGACTAATCTATTTAACGGGTCTTCTCTTGTTAGATATTGAAGGTTGGTATTTATTTTCCGCTCATTTACTGGTATAAGTAACCTTGATGAATATCTGCATCGATAAGTCTCTCAGTGTACCCATGGCCGTTTTTCTTAAATTAGATTTCCAGAAATAGAATTCCAAGTCAGGAACTTGCAGGATTTTAAGGTACTTAATATTAAATTGCCAGGTCACACCAACCAGGAATATGTTCATTATATCTTAGGGAATTATTCAATTATTGTCCCCTCGTGACAGTGCCTTAATTAATTCTGGGTAACTCTTTAGCACGATCATCTCATTGCTGTCCAACATGTTTGTTTTATCTCCCTCTTTCCTCACGCCTCATGCCACTGAATTAGTATTAAGTATAAGTTGGAGGGTCTCATGTCTATTTCATTGTCCAGACCTATTGATGGTAAATATTTGCTACCACTGGGCTCAGTGAGAATGTCTCTGCAGCACCATGTGATATATTACCTTTCCCTGCAAATGACATTAAATCACTAGAAAACATCCCTGAGTCTTTTGAGATAGAGAGTCCATGATTCTCCTTAAACTCAATGAACTAGTGTGACTGGAGTTTACTATAAGAGTGCTCTTTCTCTGTTGCATATGTTGCTAATCTTGATATTATACAGCCTCAGAGAATAAAGAAGCTTGCAAAGCCTTCATGATGGGAGAGACTGCTAGTTTGCCACCAAGTGGCCTTTTGCTCTGTGCTCGCTAGTTAACCGAATCTCTTTTATAGCTGAGCTGGTAGCCAAAAGGCATGTTTCCCAGCCTCCCTGGCTATGTGATGAAGTTATGGCCAATGAGATGCAAAAAGAAGTGTGTGGGGCATTCCAGGAAGTCTTTAAAGGGATGGGTCCAGCCTTCTTCACCTCTTCTTCCATCTTGTTCCTTGGAATGTAGGTGTGATGGCTGGAGCACCAGCACCACTTTGGACTTGGAGAAGGAGGGCTGAATCCTAGGATTGGTAGAAAGGAAAACTGGGAGAAGCTTGGGTCCTGATGAATGAGGAACCTCCATACAGTCCCGGACTGCTTGCCCGTGACTTCTTTTACACGGGACAAATAAACTTGGATGTTATTTAAGTCCCGATTTGTGGAGAGCAGGGGGCGGGGTCTCTCTTAGCTGGAGTCTGGCTTCATCCTGTCTGAAACAATGATCTTATCGATTTGATGGCCATTTATCCTCCTGTGCCCTTTCCTACATTCGTTTTCTTTCTCTAGTCTCATTAGCTAAAAGGGATTTCTTAGTGGAATTAGAGGACCCTCACTCCATCCGTGTGGAAGTCCAACTGCCCGTGTTCAGACAGAAGATAAGGGCGTCATCTGAACTCTGTATTTTGCAATCACATTTCCCAAGATCGTTCCCAAATGCCGCTGGAGGACTGTTGGTTTGTTGACCGTCCCCAACTCCTGCCTTTCCTCCCCCGAAGAAAAGGGAGGACAATTGAAAGATGAAGGAACAAACTATGAGAAAGCAGGTCAGGCAGTGGCCTCCTGGAAGAATGAGGCCCCAATTCATCTGTATCTGAGAGCTCCAAGGAGTCAGCCCGCATGTCTTCAGGGAATCCATCACTGCGCATGTCATCAGGCTGTAGGCTGACTTTCCCTTGCTTTCCTTACTCAAGTCAGTTGCGATCATTTGTTAGGTTTATCTAGCACTCCCACCAAACAGCTCAAGGCACACAGCTTTTTACATGAAGCCTCAAACATCGCAAAACTTGATCATGAGAAACATGGCAAAGAATAACCAAAAGAAGAGAAAGGGTGAAGAAAGCACAGAGGAACAAACAATTCCAGATTTCAGCTACAGATGTGCAGAATCGCTGTAAACGAACTTTTAAAAATCTGGTGACATATTGATACAGGCCTTTGCTGCCTTTTTTTTTTTTTTTAATGAAGTCGCCTTGAGAGCAAACCAGGAAGTCGAGTGGGCATATCCTGTTTATGCATCTTGTTGAAGTGAGTGTGCAGGGACGAGGAGGAGGCAGAAAGGCATTCCTTCAAAAAACCTAGCCTGGCTCCCATCTGCTGCGTCCCAACTGAGGTCCTCAGGTTTCCTTCAGCCCACCCTTCTTCATTTTATTTTATTTTGTTTTATTTTATTTATTTTTCTGAGTCAGAGTCTCACTCTGTCACCCAGGCTGGAATACAGTGGCACACTCACAGCCACCACAGCCTCGACGTGCTGGGCTCAGGCTATCCTTCTAGCAGCTCAGCCTTCCAAGTAACTGGAAACACAGGTGTGCGTCACTACACCCAGCTAATTTTTTTTTTAATTGTAGATCACAGCTCACTGCAGCCTTGACCTCCTGGCTCAGGTGATCCTCCTGCCTCAGCGTCCCAAGTAGCTGGGACTAGAGGCATGTGCCACCATACCCAGCTAATTTTTTATTTTTATTTTTTGTAGAGATGAGGTCTCGCTATGTTGCCTAAGTTGGTCTCGAACTCCTAGACTCAAGCAGTCCTCCTGCCTCAGCCTCCCAAAGTGCTGGGATTGCAGGCATGAGCCACTGTGCCCAGCCATCCCTGAGCCTCTTTTTTCTATCCTGATTTCTTAGTACTAAACCATGTGGTTAATGTGGGTTCCAGGTATTGTATTTACCATGGCACATTTCAGTTCGTTTACTTCCTTTCCTGATAGAGCTGTTAGGAGTTAGTATTTAGGGACGGAGGCAGGTAGAGCTGGAAAGGTGAGCCTGGCTGTACTCCCTTAGTCTACTATACTCTGGCTCCTAGGAAGTGTCCTTTAGTGGGTTTAACGAATTCATCTCCATAATTCATATTGGCATGTCAACTCTAAGCTATAGTATTGATTTTTCAAGGACTTTTTGACGGGGAAGACTTAAGTGGATCCGTTTTCCACCCATCGTTATATTTGTGTGTCCTTGGTGATTTAAACTGACTCTCACAGCCCACTTCCTATCCATGTTTCTCCCATTTGTCTCTTTGATTACATCTAATGTGAGCCTTTGGGTATGAGAAAGCATATCCCGGACTTCACTGCATGTATGTGTGTGTGTGTGTGTATGTGTGTGTGTGTAAGTATGAGTAGAAAAGTCATAATATCTCCATAACAATGGAGTGTTAGGGCTGGGAGAATCTGAAAAGCCATCACCATCCCTGGCATTTTATAGTTGCAAACCCTGGGTCCCAGAGAAGTGACATCGATGGCTCTGGTCACACAGAGTGGATCTAAGCCTACTCACTCCATCCAGTTGTCCTACACTGCCTGGCCTTGCAAGACAACAGCCGAATCTTATTAGAAGTCTGGGCATCAGGTCCTTCCTGGTTTAGAATTGTCTTGGAATAAATCATCCTGATTGGGAAGAGCACCAGAGAATTCTAGAATCCCACAGGCTTCTCAAAGATAATTCACTTTAAACTGTTCTCTGTAAAAGCCACATAAAAATGTCCAACCAATCATAGAAAAATGAGCTCATGGAGTTGTTTGGCCACAAACTTGAATAGGAATCTGTTTGTCCAGAGATAGAAGTATGTAGAAGATATTTTCTAAAGTGTGGCAAGTAGTAAAAATTGGGAGGAAAAAGAGGCGGGGCCTGGTTTGGTTCCCACTGTTTTTCTGGGAAAGAACAGAGAAGTGTGTTGGAGTCCATTCTCCTTGCCCCGCCCTAATTTTCAGTGTTCTCAGAATTTGTTTCTTAGAAGTCCAAGATAATAGATTTATGGCCTCTTTCAACAGTTGAAAACCATCACATTTCACTCAGATACACATGCTTTTGCTCACTCCAGCAAACTCGAGTTCTGCCTGGGCGTTTGCGAAGAGCTGATTTGCCTCTCAGTATGTAGTTTAGAGAGAAACGCTCTTGGGTAATTCATTTCACTTGCCTGCAGTGAAGGAATCGTTGAATAGGTTTCGGGTTGGTTTGTTTGCTTTTGTTTTTGTTTTTTTGATTGGGGGGGTCTGGCTGGATGGCAGTGGCATGCTCTGGGGTCACCGTGGCAGCCTCGAGCTCCCTGTCTCAGGCGATCTTCCCACCTCACCCTCCTGAGTAGCTTGGGCTCACGCCACCACACCCAGGTAATTTTTTGATTTTTTAGAGAGACGGGGTCTGACTGTGTTGCCTAGGCTGGTCTCAAGCTCCTGGGCCTTCCAGAGTGCTGGGATTCCAGGCATGAGCCACCGCACCTAGCATGTCTTGAGTTTGAAAACGACAGATGGAGTCGAGACAAACCCTCCCATCTCTCATCTGTGGCATGTTGTTCTCTTCCTGGCTTCCCTGACGTGGGCATTTTGTATGTGTGGGCACGGTGCTGGTGTCACAGGATGATATGGCATGCGACCAGGGCTGCCTTACTTTCAGAACAGGCCCAGTGACTCTATAAGTTCCTTTTTAAAAAATGGGAATCTGGCCTAGGTCTTTTGCGTATTTGTTAGATCTGCACTCAAGACCAAGGTTTTCTCACACGCTAGTTTCCTATGATGCTTTTAAAGAAGTGTGGCTGAGTGTTCATTATTGTGGTGCCTGACTGTTGAGGTCACATTTGGTGACCTCTTTCTTCTGCTTTTTGCCGCTCCTATGGAACCAATTTTGTTGCTTTTTTTTTTTTTTTTTTCCACCTTTAATTTACAGAATTTTATGAAAGACCAGCCCTGGTCATATTAAGTGGCTTTGTAGTTCATCTATTTATCATGATCAGCTTTGCTTAATTTTGCCAGTGATGTTCTCTCTCCTTCCTATTTACTGTGTCCATTGTCTGCATCCCATGTAGGAGGAGAAGGGAAAGAGTGAGTCAAGGAGGGACATTTCTTTTCTTTTCTTTTCTTTTTGAGTTGGAGTCTCACTCTGTCAGGCTGGAGGGCAGTGGCATGCTCCCGGCCACCTCAGCCTCGACCTGCTGGGCTCCGGCGATCCTTCCACCTCAGCCTTCCAAGGAGCCCGGACTACAGAGGTGCGCCACCATGCCTGGCTAATTTTTTTATGTATGTCGAGGCAAGGTCTCGCCACGTTGGCCAGGCTGGTGTCAAGCCCCTGGGCTCGGACATTCCTAAGGTGTCTTCTGTGCATAAGTCATTATACATATTGACTCCTTCTCAAAAGGATCCTCCTTCTCTGAGGTCAGAATCGTTAGCCCCATTGTGTAGATGTGGCACGTGAGGCTCGGAAGAACTGAATGATTTGTCAGAGGTGCCACAGCTACGACTGCAATTGACCAGGATTTGAAACCTGCAAGGTCAGCCTCTTTCTACACAGTCACATTCACACAGCAGTCGCCCACCTTCAACAGTCTGTTTGTCTTTCATAGAACTGACCCTGGAAGTTTTTAAAAGAAAAAAGTAATGAAGGTGCCTCCGGTGGTGGAGAACCATAGCCTTAGCAGTGAGCAACAGCAAAACATCGTGCAGAGTTACAGCCCCGGATTGTGCTTGCGAGACTGACAGGTCACAGCAAGGGGGTCCCTGATTGATGGGTGATGTCCGTAGAAGGTAACTGACCCTTGGAAAATTTCAGGAAGCTGAGGCAAAGCGGCGAGAGAGAAAGAAGGGTGGAGCAGTGGAAAGCCAGGAGCCGCCAAGACGAGAATTAGGAATGATGTGCTGAGGGGAGCAGAGGCGAAAAGTGGCAGTGGAGGTGGCTGCAGACCTGTTGGCAGTGGAAAGGGAAGGAGCCGGTGACGGATGCTGGGCGATGCTCTGTGCATAGTCAGCACTCCGCCAGCCGTGAGACCGGAGTCAGCACAGGATGAGTGCCAGCACATGCCTGGCGAGTGAGGGAATAAGTGGGAGGAGGGTTAGTGTGGGGAGAACACAAGGCTCCTGGCGATCTTGATGATAGCATCGAATGTTCCACTTATTTTTTTTTCAATTTTATTTTAGAGTTGTGGGGTACAAGTGGTGGTTTACTGTGTAAGTAGGTTGCATGCAGGTGACGTTTGGGTTTCTAGCCGGTCCTCTCTCCCTCAATAGTGGACCGAGCACCCAGTGTGATATCACATCCCTCCCTCCCTCCCCTAGCAAGGACCAGCATCTGCTGATTTCCACCCTGGTGTTCATGTGACCAGTGATCAAGGCCTGCTTATGAGTGAGAACATGCGGTATTCAGTTCTTTGCTTCTGTGATAGTTCACTAAGTACGGTGGTCTCCAGCTGTATCCTTGTCGCTGCAAAAGGCCAGGATTTTGTTCTTCTTGATGGCTGCATCATATTCCGTCGTGTATATGTACCACCTGTTCTTTATCCAGTTCACTTTTGGTGGGCATCTGGGTTGGTTCCATGTTTTAGCTATTGTGAAGAGTTGAATGTTCTACTTTAAAGGCTGACCGTGATCAGAATTCTGATCATCATTAAACATTCAGTAAAACTTGGGGGGAAGCTATAGCCTGGGATGACTGGTGCAGAAGCATCATCATTTTGTAAACTCCTGGGGCAGATTCTCAAGATGTGAGAGAGAGAGGGATAGGGATAGGTGACAGGGAGGGAACAGAGCTCCACTGTGTTTATGACGAAGAAGCAAGAAATAACGTTTTCTTTGGTTATGTCAGGAGGAAGGACACCCGTAGCAACAGAAGAGAAAATGTCGGTAAGATGGGAAAATGACTTTGAAGAAGAAAGACAAGGCTCCCCTCGTTTCACTCTCTATTTATTTGCAAAAAGACACCCATAGCATGCTGCCAGGGAGGTGGTACTGTTGCAAGGGTGTCTCTCCCCTGGGGGAGAAGAAGACAGGTGACTCAAAAGGAAGGGTGCTGTTGAAAAGTATTCTGGGAGCGTACATCTTAGGGCCACTGCCAAGGTCTGGATCTCTTCACCCCGTGCTTCATACCATCTGCTCTGTGTCTATATCTGCCATGTATCTCAATCACTGACTGTTAAAAGCCCAAGGCTCCAGAGACACGGAGACATGGCCCTCCTCACTAAGTTGATGGGAACGAGTTGCCCCAGACTCTTTCCCTCAAGGGCCACCTGCCTTGACCAAAGCCAATGCCAGTTCTTTGCACAAGGCTCCAACTCAAGCAGAGCCTACAGCTCTGAATTTAGTCATAAATATCAGCCCATCTAGCGGACACCCCTTCCCTTTCAGTCAAGAAAGCTGGGTCCGAAGAAAGCCTCACTCTGGAGACCGCCATTAAGGCGGTAGTTACCATTCAGATGATTCTTCTCTGCACGGCCTGTCCCTGCTGTAGACTTAGGACCATCCCATTGGAACTTGACCTTGGGCGCCTGACCATCTGAGCTGTCCATCCTGTGATCCAAGTTACTCCTGTCTCCCTGAGCCCCATCCACCGGGAAAGACTCCCCTCCAGCCATCCTTCTGTAAAATGAAAGTCCTCAGCTCTCTCCATGCCCGGGTGGATACTAACCCCAAAACAGGGCGTTAATCTACACCATCAAAACATTTCTGTATCATATTATAGAAATACTTGTAAATTAAAATTGATTTAAAAGTGAAGGCATGTGTTTGGAGTATTTGAGGGAAAATGCATTCCTTTTTTCTTTTTTTTGAGTGGGCGGTCTCATTCTGTCACCCAGGCTGGGGTGCAGTAGCACAGTCATGGCTCACTGCAGCTTTGACCACCTGGACTCAGGTGAGCCTCCCACCTCAGCCTCTCAAGTAGCTGGAACTACAAGTGCATGCCACTACACCCAGCCAACTTTTTTATTTTTATTTTTAAAGATTAGGTCTATCTATGTTGCCCAGACTGGTCTCAAATGCCTAGGCTCAAGGGATCCTCCTGCCTTGGCCTCCCAAAGTGCTGGGATTACAAGTGTGAGCCACCACCGCACCTGGCTAGAAAATGCATTTCTATAAATGGATTATTTTTTTTCCTCCACTCCCTCCCTTACATACTGAATTATATCACAAACCCCAAGATTGAGATTACTACAAGATTTAACGTAGCTGAGGGTATGAGGCAGCATTGTAGATTTGCTGGCCACAGATGTACTTAATTCTGGTTTTATTCAGTTCTGTTTGTCTTCCACACAGAGGGGTCAGCTACCTCTCTACTGAGTTTTGCATTTCATTTATGTTTCCTTCCAGATTTCTCCTCAGGGCATAGATAAAAAGAAGCCCTTATTTGTTGCAGTTGCTACATGGGATTTGAAGGAGGAAGGGAAGGACAAAGGAAGGGGTGGGCAGAGTTGATACAAAATAGTAGAAAATATAATCTTCTGAGAGCCATGATATATCTAGCTGAGGAGAGGAAAAATGAACTGATTTGCATTTGAACAGCCATAAGAGCAATAAACGCTGTAAAAGAGATCACGAGGAGGTACTCTCCTTATCACCCAGAGATGGAATCAGGGATGCATGTTCTCCTGGAATGACCAGGGCTGGCTTCCTGCGGGAAATGTGCCTTTACTGGGCCTTGGCGGGGAGCGGACAGAAGAACGAAGGGGGCACTTCAGGTGGGAAAAGGTGTAAGCACAGAGGGCAGAGAGGGACAGCCCAGAGCTCAAAAAGTGGGAACTAGGATGGGAAAGGCCACTGGGGACCTGCTTGCTGAGGGCATGAACACAAATGGAGTTGTGAATTGTCCTTTGTGCGCCCAGGAAAACCATCATGGTGGCTTGGTGGTGGTGTCCCTGACGGAGTACGGGGTTCAGAAATCAGAGGCTCGAGTCCACTCGGAAGGCTCTTGTGGTGGTGTAGCCACAGATGGGGGTGCAGGAACCTGCTCCCAAATGGTGACTGTGGGAGTGAAGAGAGGGAGACAGACTCTGGTGTCATCGGTAGGACACTGGTGAAAACGGAGTATAAGTAACTAGGGTCAAGACAACGGGGGAACCAGAAAGACAGAAATCAGAGGAGACCCCGAAGTTCCAAGTCTGGGTTGCTGGAGCAATGATTGGCAGACACAGGGAGGTGGAAGGGGGCTGGAAGCCAGGCTTGTTCTAATGCTTTGGTATAGAACCCGGATAGGGTAAAAGCTGTTAAGGGCTGTGACCCTGCTGGAAAAATCATGTTCTGCATTAGGGAAAAGGAAAGGCCAAGTCAAGTTGACCTACGTAATGCTACACATACCTGTCTGCCATTGCCTGCAAACGGAAGTCAGAGCCACTTGGTGGAAAAGTGTGATTTATCTCTTCAGGTGAAGTGTCTAGGATTTACCTCCTACCACATTCTCTCCTAATCCACAGTAGCATGGGTTCCCATTTGCTTTTTATGAGCCAGCGGTGTCCTCTAAATGAAACAAGCCTGGATGTGGTCACCCCCATCAGCAGCAAAGGCAACAGCCCTCTTGACCTCCTGGCATGAATATGTAATGCAAGGACTTCGGAACAGTCTCTGAAGCTCTGTTGCCATTTAATTTGGGAAAGCCATCCCTTTCGTTGGCTGGCATGACAATCATGAGCTTAATTTGGGAGCTGTGAGTGAAAGCGGCTTGCTCAGCTTGGCATTGTCTCTGCTGTGGCAGCTGGCCCACTGACCTCATCATCTGGGTTCCCTGTTCCCGTAGTGGAACCCACACCACAAAAGTGAAACGCTGTCTTTTCCAGAGTCACGCTACATGTGATTATCTGTTTACAATGACATAACGCTTTAAACTTTCGCCCAGCCCTCACCAAAATGGCCATACATGTGATACTGGAAGGGTGAGCTCATGTGTAGGAAAATGATGGAGATTCGTCGGACTGAAGGGTTAGGTGAATAACTGCAGTCTGTCCTTCTGTTCAGAGGTGTTCGCTGAGATTCAGGCCGTTAGAAGCAGGAGGTTTGGTCCCCTGATCGCCGCCCCTGGTTCTCAGCAGGTTGGTGTCTTTGAACTACTTTGGGAGAAGCTCCTGCATTTTGGAATTGTTACAAAATGAGCAATCGGCTGTGTAAAGGTGACCCTGTCTTTTGAAGGCAATCTGCAGTGTACAAAGGCATACGTGTAATCACCAACAAGAAAATGACACCTCCTGCCCTGATTCAGCAGCTGACACACAGATCTTGAAGCAGGCTGTGAGTGTGGAATTTCTGGATGCATTGCAAGTTAGCATTTGTCATCCACATGTCACAGAATTCATCTTCTTGTGTTGTTTTTTAGGGTCAAACGTCACGATTTGGCATGTTCTGATCGTGAATTCAGGTTAATCTGTGAATTCAGCTTGATTTTATAGATGAGAAAACGAAAATTCAGGGATTTACCACAGATCATCAAGCAAAGCAAGCAGCGTGGCTAGGATTTTCACCAGATCTGTCTGCCTTCCGGTTCCATGCGCTTCTTTCTCCACCACATTCATGTGAGAAACGCCTTCCGCCTCTGCAGTCTGGCCTCTGGTTCTCCTAGTATTTCCGCACGGTAAATCGGGGTGCTGGCCTACACGGGCTGTTCAAAATAGATGGTTTATATTGAATTAAAACTGCTGGCGGTGGAGAGAAGGTCGCTGACTCTAGACTTGATATGCTTTAATTCCAGCTCGGCCATTTTGTTAGCTATCACAGCCTTAAGCAAGCAACCTAATCTCTTTCTGCCTCAGTTTCCACTTTGGTAAATGGAAATAATGAAAGTACTCACTCTCAGGCTCGTCATGAGTACTGTATGGGATGAGTACCACGTGTGTAAAAGCATGTGGCACAGTGGCAGGCACAGAGGACATACTCTGTCAGCCTTAGCTGCTGTGTCAGCACCACCTTCATTAGGTAGGACCGGTGCTTCCTAAAGTGTGGCTTTCTAGGTCAGGCTGACTCTTTTGCAGGCTGCAGATGAATACTTGAATACTGGCTTGGGTCTATAAGTAAAGCCAACATCCTCCATCCTGGATTGAAAGGGCATCTTTGGACTTCCCATGGCATCGTGTCATCACACGGACAGGAATTCCACCAACTCAAGGGGTACCTCGAGCAAATCCCCACAGCCTTGGGAGGACGAATACCTTAAGGCACCAGTCATTTGTATCTTGACGTGGATTATTTCCTCCACACCCTTCCCAATGCCAAAAGAAAAGAGAGTTTGGACCAAGCTTGGTGGCTCAGCCTCTAATCCCAGCGCTTTGGGAGGCCGAGGTGAAAGGATTGCCTGAGCCCGCGGGTTCGAGACCCACCTGGGCAACTTGGTAAAACCTCATCTCTACAATAAATCAAAAATTAGCTGGGCATGGTAGCGCACGCCTGTAGTTCCAGCTACTTGGAAGGTTGAGGTGGAAAGATCACCAGAGCCCAGCAGGTCGAGGCTACAGTGGCTGGGAGAGGCCACTGCACTCCAGTCTAGATGACAGAATGAGACTCCAACTCAAAAATAAATAAAATAAAATAAAATAAAATAAATACTGGATTATAGATTCTTTTTTTCTGAACGAATCTCTGGGGTTAGTTTTCTACAAAACATACCATCAGAAACATGGGACTGTCAAGGCCCTCAAGTTGTAAAAGCAGAGACCCATCCATCTCCCCTGCCACTGAAGGGATAAGAGGATCTGTGAAGTTAACCTTACTAAACCCACTTCTAAAGTTTAAGTTGGAATATAACTTATGATGTAGAACCCAATATAGCAGTTTCTATCAATAAATTCCAAAGAGGAAACAATGCAAATAAAAATATCTGCAGAGAGCTCATCTCACTGCTCCTAAATTTGTGCTTATGTTTCGAAATAAGCAAAATATGCTTTCTTCAATTGAACTTTTTAAAGAAGGAAAATTCATTACCGACACATTAAAAAAATATATCCCTAGGCTACAGTTAGTATTTTTAACACTTGTTAGTTAGGAGTCATCCAGTCTTTTAAGTTTAGAACAGAGTACCAGCACAGAAGGCTTAAAATATAAGAGTGGGAGTTTTGCTGTTGGGATACATTCAGTGGCAGTTGTGGTTACAGCAACAAAGCTCAGGTTTTCTGCCACATGCCAATAAGTCAGTCTCTCTCCTTTTTCTCCACCTAGTCCTCTGATTGTTCTTCTTCTGCCTTCCTCCTTCTATCCTCGTTTCTGTCTAATCACACAGTGTTTTAAATATAAAGACTATCATGTTTAATTTCTTAATAATGATAATGAGCTAATAGTTGCAAATGATTACTTTTTAATATAATTTAAAGTGTATTTGAGATTATCCCTGTAATAACACAAGTTCCCCCTTGCTTTCATCCAGAGAGGCTTTCTTGAGAGGGGAAGAGAGTTAGACTTACAATTAGCAGGTTGATAACTGCATTTTACCTTAGGTAGGATGGTAGAGTTGGATCTCAAGTGTGAATAGCATATATTCTGAAGCAGAAAAAAATTTGCATGTTTATGTTCTAATCATAAGCAACTATGCTCTCTGATAATGTTTTACTAAGCATATAAATAACCATAGCTGAACCCTGCTCAAAAACAACAACAAAAATATCCAATAACTCACTACTGCCCCAAGATGATAGGGTAGAGTCCAAGCCCCTTAGGATGTCAAGCAATATCCTTTGTGATGTGATTCTTGCTTACTTTACTTTTGCAGATTTACCTCCACCCTCCACCTTCACCACGAACCATTAGTTTATATATTATTGAATATTCCTAATCACCACATACATTTTCATGCCTCTATTCCTTTCTCATATTGCTAACTCTATTGGAAACTTTTTTTCTTTCCCAACATCTTCTGCACGTCAATCTACTAATCTTGTCAATGCTAGGCCCTGTGAAGACTCCAACAACCGTCTAAAGCAGATTCATTACTCCCTTCCTCCTTAACATGGATACAGTATCATAGCTCCCTCCCTCACCCAAACTCACAGGTTGCCATAAGGATCAATCAAATTTTTAAAAAATGATTGTGAAGGTAATTCTGGAATAATAAACTACTACAAAGTTATTTTGAAGTTAGCAGCAGGCAGTGCTTGATAACAATACCAAGCAAGAGAGCTTTTGAACTTGCTTTTCTTTTCTTCCTTTGACATTGACATAAGATGCCATCATGATGTTATATTACTATTTGTTTAATTCTGCTACTGTGGCTCCTCCTCCTTTTCTCTGCTCTGGGAAGGCAAAGAGCAGACTACCAATCAGAAGAGTCCCTGCTGGAATGAAGTTGAGAGTGTGGGTGCTGAACAAAACATTATTAACGCTGTGAGCAGAAGCAAAGGATCAGAGAAATGCTTTCTTCTTAGAAACAGCTCCTGGCTCTCCACCTAGTTTGCATCTTCAGGTGATAGATAAATAGATAGGGGCAACATTTCAAACCTGTTTTGTTTCTTTAAGTAAAGGCAATTTCTCAAATGTCTTACACATCCAGACCATTGTGTAGATCCACTGAATGTGATAACCATTTATCAGCAGGCCTTTTGCTAGGTGCTAAGGACACAAAGATGAACAAGACAAAGCCTCTGCTTCAAATAGCTCACCTTCTAATAGGTAAGAAGGAATATGAACCCAAGATTACAACTGAGTGGGAAACACTGTGTAATACAGGCAAGTATTGCAGATGACAGAACTAACAAAACTTCCAAGGAGGTGATAAAGAGAGGTTTCTTAGATGAACAAAATAACAAAAGCATACTTACCAGTATAGTTACACAACTTTCCACCACAAACCTGTTTTTTGTTTGTTTGTATGTCCACTCCTTCAAAGCATATGTTTTACAAATTTATCACTTGGTCAAATACCTTCTAAACCTGGAAAAACATTTTGAATTACTAAGTAATGCTTCTCTTTCTTTATCTTTCCTTTGGTCTAAACTTTAAAAAAACTTGATGTTTATTTCAATAGAACTTGATGTTATATTTAAACTTATACCCCTGAATATTGCTTTTCTTACCAATAAATTTCTAAAGTCAAATATTTTCCATTTTATGGCGCTCAATGTCTTAATTATTTACAAGTTAAATTTCATTTTAAGTTGATTTCAATTTTTACTTTCAATTTTCACTTTCTACATCCAATTACTTTCATTTATTCATTTATAAAATATCAACACATTCTGCTTGTGAGCAATTTTTATCACATCATTAAGGTTCTTAAATATTTCAAAGAATTCTTAAGCATCCTTTTTTTAAGAGCTGATTCAATAAAATTGTTTCTCCACTGATATGCTTGACTAATTATCAAATCCCTAGTAAATGCAAACAGAAAATTAGAAATAAACCTGGTGCTTACATAAATTTTAGAGGAAACTTTATTAGATAATACCTGAGTGGGAACAAACCACCCTTGGAAAAATTCTCAAAAAGTAAAAGTTGACTCTCATCTTGTTGCTTCTATTTGGCTAGTGGTCTTGTGGGCATGTTTGTGAGCTTGTCAGATGACAAATGTTCTGATTAATTTAAATATAAAAACTTGCTTTTGTTTGAGTCTGGTCAGCAGTGAAATATGCAAAAGCCTCTTCACTGGTTATGCATTGGCCCAGCTTCAACTAGTAGGAAACATGAGAAAGCAATGAAGCCAAAAAGAGAATGAGAGCCAACAATCACAGTATGTCTCCCAGGGTGAAGAGCTCATTTAATGCTGCTCTCTCACCGCACGCACAAGTAAATAGTTTTCATTCATGCTTTAATTAATCAGATTAATGTAAGCACTAGTTGGACAGAATAAATGTTTGTCTTTTCCATTCTTGTGTGTTATGATTTGCTTATTGGTAACTCAGCTCCATTTCAGATAGCTTAGAGGAATAATTCAGCTTATTCAAGCATGCTAAAAGAGCTGGTTCCAGCATAAAATATCTCTTCATCTCAGAGTATGGCTCAAAGGTATCTGCAGAGAAAATACCATTTCTATTAAATCAGGCAGGAACATTTGTCCCAAAGAGATGAAGCAAAAAAGCATCTCATATGAGGCCCAAACTGAATGTTGTATGAGACAATTTCCTTATGCCATTCATTCTTTACAGAAAAACACCTCTACCCTCTCTCTTTATCTCTTCCTAAGGGTTGGCTCAAAAGTCCTTTTTTCCTCATCCTGTCCTTCACAACCTCAACCCATATTGATTTTCCCCTCCAAGAAATGAATGTTTGGCATTGATTCTGATACTTAAATAATAGAACAATACTTTGTTGAGTGCTTGGACTAGTGCCCTCATAAAAGAGGCTCCAGAGAGCTGCCTTGTCCCTTCCACCACATGAGGGCACAGGTAGAACATGGCCATCTATAAGTCAGGAAGCAAATCTCACTAGATATAGAAATTCCCAGCACCTCGATCTTGAATTTCCAGCCTCCAGAATTATGAGAAATAAATTTCTGTTGTTTATAAACTGACCAGTCCATAGTATTCTGTTATAGCAGTCTAATAAGGTAAAGAGGTATTAAAAACATAAAATACAGTATTTTAAAACAAGTTAAGGATGCAAAGAAAATTCAATGGTCTTTTCAACAAATAGTGTTGGGTCTACTAGATATCTACATATAAAAAAAAAAATGAAGTTGGACCCCCTTCCTTACAACATACAGAAAAGTTAACTCAAAAAGTTAACTTGTTACAGCAAAATATATGAACTAAAACTACAAAACTTTTAGGAGAAAACATAGAAGTAAATCTTGATTGCCTTGTGTTAGGCAAAGACTTCTTAGATACAGCACCAAAAGCACAAGTGACAAAAGAAAAATAGATCAATTGGACTTAGACAAAATAAAAAATTGCTGTCCTTGAGAGAATATTGTAAATAAGTTGAAAAGACAATCCACAGATGGAAGAGAATATTTGCAAATCATATATCGAATAAGGGATTTGGATACAGAATGCATAAAGAACTTTTACAACTCAACAATAAAAAGACAAATAACCCAATTTAAAGATGGACAAAAGATTTGAATACACATTTCCCCCAAGAAAATATGTAAATGGCCACTAAATACAAGAGAAGAGGCTCAACATCATTAATCAATAGGGAAATGCAAATCAAAACCACAAGATATCACTTCATACTCACATAGATGGCTATAATTAAACATTTTAAAGAGCTGAAAGACAAGTATTCATGATGCTGTGAAGGAATTAGATCACTGCATAGGGGAATGTACAATGGTGCAACCATTTGGAAAACAATTTGGCAGTTTCTCAAGAAGTTAAACATGAAGTTACCATATAATCCAGCAATTCTACTCCCAGGTATATTACCCAAGAGAAAGAAAAACATATATCCACTGAAAAAATAGACATGAATGATGGCAGCAGAATTATTCATAAAAGCCAAAAAAGGGAAAACAATCCAAATGCCCATCACCTGATGACAGATAAATAAAATCTGATATATCTTTACAATGACATATTATTTGACAATTAAAATGAGTGAAATACTGATACATGCTACATTATGAATGAATTTCAAAATTATTATGCTAAGTGAAAGAAGCCAGACACAAAAGATATCATGTATAATTCTACTTACATGAAACATTCAAAATTGGTAGATTGAGAAAGACATAAAGTAGATTAGTGGTTGCCTAGGATTGGGGATGCTGAGGTGGAAAGTTGGGGGAAAATGGAAAGTAACTCTAACAAATATGGGTTTTCTTGCTGAGGTGACACAATGCTCTAAAGTTGATTGCAGTAAGAGTTGCACGTTTCTGTGAATGTACTAAAAACCATTGCATTGCATATTTTAAATGAGTTAATTATATGGTATGTGAATTATGTCTCAATAAAGTTGTTAAAAACCAAATGTGCTGGGAAAGAATATATATAAGGGATAAGTTTAGGCTGACTTTCAATTTCTGACTTGGATGATAAGAGACTTAAAAAGAAGGGCCACAGGAATAGGAGAAAAATCATTAAGATGAATGGTATTATCAAAGCCATCAAGGAGTAGAATTACTTACAGAGGCAAGATTACAAAACAGAAATATAACATAAGGACAAGAATGTGTTCTTGTGTTTGGTAATCACAGGTCATTAGTGACCCCAAGGAAATTGGTTTCTGACAGTTGTAGGGGTGCAGTCAAATTGCAATAATCAAAGATTAAACAAGGGACTTATCACTCCTTTTGCTGTCTCCGGCAATTTAACAAAGAGTATACCAAGGCCTATCACAACCTCTAGACTACACTTCTTTCCTTTTTACCCAAATTTAAAATTTATGTTCCCATTCCTCTGCCACATTGTACCTAGATGTCAAAAATTTGGAGACTTTTCTTCCTGTGTCCATTCTCAACTCACACTCATTATTTTCAGTTTAGAACTAGATCACAAATCCTGACATCATGAACTCTAGGGTACAAGACTCTCAAGTCTGGCGTTAAGTATGCATAGTTATTTTTGTTAAGAAGCCTTTAGGTAGAGAAGACCGTGGCACAGGAGGAGGAACTCACTGAAGTGTCACTTAAACCCCAATTCACGTAATAATGTGATAAGTTGAGCAATGAGGGTTTATTTCATGACAAACTAGAACTTAAAATATCTCAGTATGCTGGGGGAAAATGAGTCAAATCTTACCAAAAAAAAAAAAAGAAAAGAAAAGAAAAGAAAACAGAGTAGTTAATAGAGTTAAATATGTCTATGTCTTTGGTTATAAAAATCTAACTTTAAATTTAGAATGAAGTTGATTGGGTTTATAAAATTATATCTGAAAAAGAAAAATGTAGAGTTAGGACTGTGCAGACAGAAAAATTCTCAAACTAAAACATTTTAGAGGACATTATGTTTGACTTTCCCTACTTCACTTTGAAATTTTATAACAAGTAAATTTAGCTTAGCTAATAAAGTGGAAAGCACCTGCGGAAATTTCAGATGAAATGATACATGGGAAAATACCCCAAAAATTGCAAGCTCTACATATGAGACGTTTTTTTATTGTTGTTTTTAATCAGGGTTATAATGAGCCATAGGAAGACATTGCCTAATGATGAGAGTATCTGTGATAGAGCTTTTGCTAAAAATCTGAATTTGTGTCAGAGAGAGGGGTTGTCTACTTCTTTGGGTGTTTAGCAGTCACAAACATATTTCCTAAAAGACTTAATCCTTTGAGGAACTATTTCCAGAGAATGTCATTTTAGTGACCTTTAGATGTTACCACATACACCCTCCCTTCACTTCACTTTTCTGGATTGAACAACGGCAGCAAAATTCTACAGTGAACACCAGCTATACTTGCAACCCCGTGCACGTCTTCTCATTTTCTTATGCCTGCACCACATTTTCCTCTAGAGAATTTTCTCATTCAAACTCTCAGTACTGATAGCCCTGGTGATATTGGCCCTGTCTTTAGCTTCTGGCACAGATGTGTAACTTGGACTTGGTCAAGACCCTGTATTCCTCTGGTCCCTGAACACGAGTTCCAGTCAGAGCCAATGGACTTGAATATCAGAGCTTTGAAACAGTTTGAAGAAAGGCATATTTTCTTATTGACTGAACTAGAATTGTAAGGATGTAAACATGGAACTCCCAAAGGACACCTTGGCACAAGAGAGGAGAATATGTCTATGAATAAAGTCAATGGTGAGGAAGGGAAAGGAGACAGCTGGTAGAAAGATTGGGACCAGATGATTTCATTTGATTTCCTGGGTACAGGATTGTCTGAATCCATAACACTCTCTGGACTTTACAATTGTATGAGCCAATAAACTCTTTTTGTTTAAGCAAGTTACAGGTGGGTATTCCACCAGGTGATGCCAAATAATTCTGATTTTTACATCACTGGTTCTAAAGTGTTTGCTTCTTGGCAGGCAAAAGAAAACTGAGCAGTCTTTCATAGCCAGCTAAGGCTCTTACATAAAACTAAATAAATCATAAGATGAGGCTGGCTTAACAAACATCTTTTCTTTCCAAATGATGTTGATTATTAATGTGATCAATCTAACTCTGTGTAAAACACATAAATGGAATAGCACTATATTTTAAAAACATTTTAATTTGCAAGTGCTTAGGGAAACCATTATCAGATATATGATAGCTCTCAGAAAGCAGTTTTAGTTCTAGCACTTGAAATTCTTGTGTTCAATTACAAATTTGGCTTATTAAATAGCAATCTCATTTTATTGCTCTTACCCATACTGGGTTTTGCTTTTTTGGTAATACTTAGGACACACCCTGTGAATTAAGCCCTTAGAAAATGCCTTCAATATTTCTTGCAATTGATACCATATTTAAATTGATACAAAGATTATCCTGTAGACATACTATGTTACCTAAATGCAATGTCCTCAACCTGTGAAAAAGACACAGTAGACAACCTTGCCTTGTTACCTCATTCATTTCCCGCATGTTTATGATCTACAAAATGGAGACTTTCAATGCTTTCTTCTTCAACAGCTAACTTACTATTGTTCAGTGACACACAGAATTGTAGGACTGATGTTTCTTTTTTTAAAAAAATTTGTATTTTAAAGATGTGGGGTACAATTCAGGGTTAGGTATACAAATATTCATTATGCAGGTACCCTTGTTGATAAGGTGTGCTCCCCCACCCTCCTGGCAGTTTCCCACTACTGCCAATCCCACCCCTGCCCTCCTCTAGCAGTTTTCCACTATTGCCAATCCCTTTTTTTAATAGTATTACGATAGTTGTTCAAGGTCCACTTATGAGTGAGAACGTGTGATATTGGTATTTTGTTTCTGTGATAGAGCACTCTGCCTTTAAGTCCATTCAAGTTGCTGCAAAGTTTATAATTTGTCCTTTTTTATTGCTGCGTAATATTTCATTGTGTATATGTATCACATTTTTTTCTTATCCAGTCCTCTCTCGATGGGCAGCACAGTTAGTTCCATGTTTTTGTTATTGTAAATAATGCTGCAATAAACGTGTCTGCAGGTATCTTTTTCATAGAGTGATTTGAGTTTCTCCTGGTATATTCCCAGTAGGGGTATTGCGGGGTTGTATGATAGGTCAATTTTAGATCTTTTAGGAATCACCACATTATTTTCCACAGAGGCTGTACTAGTTTACACTTCCACCAACAGTGTAGAAGTGTTCCCTCTTCACCGCATCCTCTCCAGCATCTGTTGTTTTTTAACTTATTGATGATGGACATCCTGAGTTAGCTGGTATCTCAATGTGGTTTTAATTTGCATTTCTTTAATGACTAGTGAGGCTGAGCATTTTTTCATGTATCTGTTGGCTGCTCACATGTCTTCTTTTGAGAAGTGTCTATTCATATCTTTTGCCCACTTTGTAATGGGGATTTTTTTTCTTCTTTTCAGCCCATTTGAGTTCCTTGTAGATCCTAGATATTAGGCCTTTGTCAGACATACAGTTGGGAAATATCTTTTCCCAGTCTGTGGGCTGTCTCCCTGCTCTCTTGATGCTTTCTTTGGCTTTGCAGAAACTTGTCGGTTTGAGGAGGTTTTAAGCGCCACCACCCTGTTCCCATGCTCATCCCCAGAAGCCCAATGTTGCCTTTATTGCTGCTGAACAGCTGCTTCCTTTTATCATTGGCTCACAAGTCAAAGTCTGGAGAAAGCAGATTTGATTAGCAGCACCTAGGTCACATGCCCATGCCAGAACTTGGTGCGGGTGCAGGAGGGAAGGGGAATGAGAAAGCAAGTGCCTGGTGTTCCGCTTCTGTCATCGAAGAAACTCTACCTCCGGCTGAGACTCATCAAATGGGGCATTCCCCCAAACACATAGGAATGGGATTTGGATGTTGGGCAATAAAAACATGGCTGAGCTCCACTACCCTTGGGACCCTTTTTACATGCAGTAAATACCAAGTCTACCCTACAAACAATTGCTCCACAGGCCACACTTTGGGAAATACTGTCCTAGATATTTTTCACTAGAACCCTGCTATCAAGAGAGCTATGTCTTGAAGACCCTAACCTGGGCTGCCTTTGCCTGTCACTCTAAGAGCTAACCATCTTCTGTCTCTCCAGGTTTCTCACAGTTTTTGCATTAGTTTCTTAGTCCCACTGGCCTCTCTCTGGTTTTAGGCATACCAGGCTTAGTTCCTTGGGAGGCAGCCGGCAACCTGGGTTGGTTCCCAGTCCTTGCAGGTATCTGAGTGTGTTCATCTCCTAAGTGAGATTCCTTTCCTTCTTCTCTTTCCTGTCTCTTTCTCTCTATCTCCTACGTCTCCTCCTGCGAGGGAACGGAAGAGGAAAAAATATTTATGTACAATTTCAGACAGAACGTGAGGATCCATTCCCTGGGTTTTATTAAATGTTGATTGATTGCACTGTAGGTAAGTTTCTTCTAGAGCTATTCTGGGGCCTACTTAATTAATGCTCTGAAGATGGAAAAGCAGCATAAAATTATTGTTATGATTTTATAAGGGTTATGATCTGATGTTTATCAGCTATTTCTGTAATAGAATTTACTGCCAGATGGGTGCCATTTATAACTTTAAGCATTTGTCAGGATATAAGTATTACCTAAAGGAAACTCCTTTCTAAACGAGACAAAAACCGATCATTTGCAAACATCTTCCTCTTCAAAGCCTCTAAAGACAATTTTTTGAGACAAGCCTAAGGGGTTTCAGGGAAGGCCATGTGTAAGAGAGAAAAGTATTTCTAACTGTGAAATGAACACTGTGGCAGAGAGGCTATATACTTTTTTAATTACTCTGATGCTTGGGTGAGATGCTGCTCTTAAGTGGGCAGAGACAGAGGGCTCCAGCACCCCAACCTTCTCCTTTGTCACATCATGACCCCTGCCTGAGTCTGGGTCCACATAGCTGTTTTTCAACAAATGCCCTAGCTTGAGCACACCCCATGAGGGTGTTTGGTGGAGTTGCTTTTAGGGCTACTCAGCATCCAAAACCCTTGCCTGTTTTAGAGAAATCGCCCCTACTCCACCCCACTGTGTGAGTTTTGTGGGAGGCCAGGCTGCCTGTGAAAGTCAAAAGATCCGATACATGACCCATGTTCAGACAGTTGGAGGCACTCACTTGGTACTTTCAGTTGCGAGTAAATGACGCGAAGATGAAGGGAGAGTTAAGAATTCATTAGTGGCCGGGCTCGGTGGCTCAGCCTGTAATCCCAGCACTGTGGAAGGCCGACGCGAGTGGATTGCCTGAGCCCACAGGTTCGAGACCAGCCTGGGCAACTTGGCGAGAACTCATCTCTACAGTAAATCAAAAATTAACTGGGTGTGGTAGCAGGTGCCTGTAGTTCCGGCTACTTGGAAGGCTGAGGCAGGAGGATCGCCAGAGCCCAGCAGGTCGATGCTGGGACGGTCGTGAGTGTGCCACTGTACCCCAACTTGGGTGACAGAGTGAGACTCCAACTAAAAAAGAAAAAAGAATTCACTGGCAATGGTGAAACTGATGCTGGGAGGGGTGCAGTACAAAACTTGTGGATTCTTTGGTTCAATCCTAAAATGAAGTTTAGAGTGGTCAGCAAAGTTTTAAAACAAAGTCTATTAGCAAGAAGAGAGGAAAGAAAGGACAGGAGAAAGTTTTGTACCAGAAAGGCCAGGAAAGTCTTTCTCTCAAAAAAGAAAGGCTGTGCGTTTGCTCTTAACTAAGAAGCAAGAT
>CAUYQG010052960.1:0-39349 GCA_963574415.1 Tarsius wallacei
AGCCTTCCGAGTAGCCGGAATTACAGGCGCGCGCTACCACGCCCGGCTAATTTTTTTGATTTATTGTAGAGATGAGGTTTCGCCTGCCCAGGCGGGTCTCGAACCCGCGGGCTCAGGCAGTCCACTCACCTCAGCCTCCCAAAGGCGCGGGATTACAGGCTGAGCCACCGAGCCCGGCTAGGATTTTTTCTTTTATAGCTGCTTTGTTTAGGTGAATTATTATGTGTCTGGGCGACGGAGTGAGACGCCAACTCAGAAAAAAAAAAAAAAAAAAAGAAAAAATCCTAAAAGCAGTAAGAGAAAAAGGTCAGACTATCTACCAAGGAAGACCAATAAGAATAGCAGCAGATTTATCTACAGAAACCCTCCAGGTTAGGAGAGCTTGGAGCCCTATCTTCAAAGTTCTAAAAGATAAACAATTTAAACCAAGAATAACCTACCCAGTCAGGCTAAGTTTCATCAGTGAAGGAGAATCAAAATCTTTCCCAGACATCCAATTCCTAAGAACTTATGCTGCCTCCAAACCTTCTCTACAAGAAACACTTACGGAAGTATTAAACAAAGAAGAAAAGGAAAACAGAATGACTAGTTCTTCACAAGAGTACAGGAAAAAGATTGAAAATACACATGAACCAACCCAAAAACCAAAAGAAAGAACAAACAAACAGGAACAACAACAACTCTATAAGAACCTCATGACAGGGATAAACGCTCACATTTCTTTTTTTTTTTTTTTTGAGTTAGAGTCTCACTCTGTCGCTCAGGCTGGAGTGCAGTGGCCGCTCCCAGCCACCACAACCTCGACCTGCTGGGCTCCGGCGATCCTTCCACCTCAGCCTTCCAAGTAGCTGGAACTTCAGGCGTGCGCTACCACACCCAGCTGATTTTTTTTATTTATTGTAGAGATGAGGTCTCGCCAAGTTGACCAGGCAGGTTTCGAACCCACAGGCTCACACAATCCACTCACCTCAGCCTCCCAAAGGCACGGGATTACAGGCTGAGTCACTGAGCCTGGCAACGCTCACATTTCAATAATTAGCCTGAATGTGAATGGACTAAATGCACCACTGAAAAGACATAGAATGGCAAAATGAATCAAATATCATGAGGCAACAATATATTGTCTCCAAGAGACTCATCTCACCAGAAAGGACACTCACAGATGCAAAGTAAGAGGATAGGAAGCAAAATTTCAGTCAAACAGACCACAAAAGAAAGCAGAATTTGTGATCTTAATTTCTGAAAAAATACCCTTTAAGCTATCAAAAATTTAAAAGGATACAGAAGGTCACTACATAATGATAAATGGTTCAATCCATCAACAAGAATTATCCATCCTAAACATATATGCACCCAATAAAGGAGCACCAACTTTCACAGAGTAGCTTCTACACAAACTTAAAAAAGATATTGACTCTAACACTATCATAGCTGGGGACTTTAATACCCCACTCGCAACCCTAGACAGATCATCAGGAAAAAGAATCAGCAAGGAGATCCAGAATCTGAATCTAACTCTTGACCAAATGGACTTATTTGATATCTACAGAGCATTCCACCCAATGACAACAGAATATACATTCTACTCATCACCGCATGAAACATACTCTAAGTTCAACCACATCCTTGACTGTAAATCAAGCATAAACAAATTTCCTAAGATTGAAATTTTGCTATGCACCTTCTCAGTCCACAGTGGAATAATAACAAATATCAACACTAACAAGTTTCCCCCAAAACCCACAAAGACATGGACACTAAACAGCATGATGTAAAGCAACTCCTGGGTCAACACGGAAATCAAAACGGAGATTAAGAGATTCCTGGAAACAAATGAAAATGAAAAAACATCTTACCAAAATCTCTGGGATGCCATGAAAGCAGTAATAAGAGGGAAATTCATACCTCTACAAACACACATGAAGAAAATGGAAAGATTATAAGTTAACAGCCTAACAAGTCACCTAAGGAAGCTGGAAAAGCAAGACCATCAAAACCCTAACTTCAGCAGAAGAATCCAGATCACCAAAATGAAAGCCTAAATCTGGAACATAAAAGACAAAAAGATAATATAATAATAATAATAACAACAACAACAACAACAACAATAATAATAAAGTTTACTAATATATTATTTAGTAATTGACATTTATGCTCTAGGTATAAATTGGTCTTGCCTATGTGGTCTATTTGCAAGACTATTCTAGCTTTGAAAAAATGATGTGAGGATTGCACTGTTTTCTATTTTTTGGAGCTGCTTGCTGGACAGAATGCTCACTCTCTCTCTCTCTCTCTCTCTCTCTCTCTCTCTCTCTCTCTCTCTCTCTGTCTCTCAACTATTTGGTTAAATTTGATAAGGTAAAGACTCTTCTTAGTATTTTATTTTAATTTTATGATTCCTGCATATCATTAATTTCAAAACCTGATAAAGATATGAAAAGACAAAAACAAATTGCAGAGTAATCATTCTCATGAAGATAGATGTAAATATGTTACATAATAATAAACTAAATTCACAAAATCTATGAAGTTATATTAGAGTTTATTTCAGAAATTTAAGGTTGATTTTGTAGTCAAAATTTGATGCAATTCAACACATAAGCAATTAAATAAAATATACGCCCACACACATACATACAGATACATTTAATTACTTTGGTTACACACAGACAATCCAAACTTACATTTGTTCTACCTAATTTTTTGACTTAACATTGGGTTTATTGGGACATAATCTTATCATAAATTGAGGAGCTCCTTAAGCTTTTTGGTGGGTTATGAGTTTTTTTCTTAGGTGACACATAATAACATTACATATTTTGGGAATACAGTGTGATATTTCAATACATGTATACAAATGTGTAATACTCAAATCAGTGTAATAAATCCATTACTTCAAATATTTATTATTTACTTGTGTTAGAAACTTTCAATTTCTTCTTCTAGATATTTGAAAATACACAATAAATTGTTGTTAACTATAGTCACCCTTCAGTGCTACAGAAAGATAAACGTGTTCCTCTTATCTAGCTCTAATTTAGTGTTCTTTAATAAACATTTTCCTTCCTACATCTGCATCACAGTATTTAGTAACTGCTCTTTGGTAATATATTTCTATGGGATCAATATTTTCACCTTGCACATATGAACAAGATTATGTGTTATTTATCTTTCTGGGTCTGGCTTGCTTTACTTAATATGATGTTCTCCAAGCTCATCTATGTTACCACTGATGATAGGATGTAATTCTGTTTTATGGCCAAATAGTATTTAATTGTGTATATATGTTTTATTCATTTATTCATCTGATTATGGACACATAGGCTGATTCCATATATTGGCTATTAGGAGTAGTGCTGCAATGAACATGGAAGTGCAGATATCTCTTGAACATACTGACTTTATTTCCTTTGAATATATACCCAGTAGTGTAATTACATCACAGGGTAAGTTCTAGTTTTAGGTTTTTGAGGAATCTCTATACTTTTTTTCATAACTGCTGTGACAATTTACATCCCCATCAACAGTATATAAGAGCTCTCTTTTCTCCTAATTATTGCCAACATTTTTCTTTTTTAATAATGACCATTCTAACTAGGGTGCAATGATATCTTATTGTGGTTTTAGGATGCATTTCCCAGATAATTAGTAATGCTGAGCATTTTTAAAAACATATTTGTTGACCATTTATATATTTTCTGCTGAAAAATATCTATTTGGATCATCATTTGTCCATTTTATACTAAGATTATTTATTTTCTGTTGTTGAATTGTTTGAGTTCCTTGTATATTCTAGATATCAAACTCTAGATATCTTGTCAGAGGAATAGTTTACAAATGTATATATTTTTTATTGAAAGCTATAGTAACCAAAACAGAACATTACTGACATAAAAGCAAACACATAGACCAGTGGAACAGGATATAAAACTCAGAAATTCATTCACAGATTTATAGCTGAATGATTTTTGACAAAGTCTCCAAGAGACCTCACCGGGGAAATACAGTTTCTTTTTTTTTCTCTTTTTTTTTTTTGAGTTGGAGTCTCACTCTGTCGCCCAGACTGGAGTGCAGTGGCCGCTTCCGGCCACCGCAGCCTCGACCTGCTGGGCTCCGGCGATCTTTCCGCCTCAGCCTTCCAGGTAGCTGGAACTACAGGCACGCGCTACCACGCCCGGATGATTTTTTATTTATTGTAGAGATGAGGTCTCGCCCAGTTGCCCAGGTGGGTCTCGAACCCGCGGGCTTAGGCAATCCACTCATCTCAGCCTCCCAAAGGCGCAGGATTACAGGCTGAGCCACCCAGCCCAGCTGAAAGACAGTTTCTTTAATAAATAGTGCTGGGAAAACTGTATATCCATATGCAGAAGAATAGCATTAGACAGCTATCATTCGAGATGACTGTTTAAAGCACTGATTTTTCTAAATTTTGTCATTTCATATATAGACCTTAAAAAGTTGTCCTTAAAAAAAAGCCATAGCCACATTCTGCATATTTTCAAGTGTAATATTTTCAGGTTTGTTCCTTAGATTCTTATGCTAACTATATGTAATGTGATATCTTCTAATATACCTGTTATTTAGAAATAGATTTTTCAATTTGGATTCAGAATTTTTTTTTAGCTTACCGTTAATAATTTTTAGATTAATTCAAATGCAATCAGACTATATATTCTATAATTTCAGTCCACTTACAATTGCTGATAAATGTCATATATGACCGAGCATGGTGGCTCAGCCTGTAATCCCAGCACTTTGGGAGGCTGAGGTGAGAGGACTGGCTGAGCCTGGGGTTTCGAGACCAGCCTGGGCAACTTGGTGAGATCTTGTCTCTACAATAAACCACACACACAAAAAAAGCACTAACCTGGCATAGTGGCATGCATCTGTAGTTCCAGCTACTTGGAAGGCTGATGCAGAAGGATCACCGGAGCCCCACAGATCCATGCCACTGCACTCCAGTATGGGTGTCAGAGTGAGACTCCAACTCAAAAAATTAAAAAGTCATATACATCTGCATCTACCTTTTCTCTGTTTTTATTTTTACTATATCGTATTCATATTCATAATTATTTTATAATTTATTAATCATTTTCAGATCTGTGTAATTATTTTTGTTTTATCAGTTATGAGTCATACTACAATTTTTCTCTATAATTATAAATGTGTTTACATATTCCTTTGCTTCTGTCATTTTAAAAATTTAAATATGTAACAATTTGATTTGTATATGCACAACAGAATTATTGTATCTTCTTAGGATATTGCCATTTTGTTAAAAGTTAACCTGTTCATTAATACTTCTTAAGTGTAATTGGCGACACAAGTTTTCTTGTTATTATTACTTGAGTGCTCTATATTTATAGCACCCTATTTTCTGCCTATTTTTACCATATTTGTAAGATGTGTCTCTTTTAAGCAGTATATATTTTTTTTATTTAACCATCTTTTGTTTACAAACTGGAAGATGTAATCTACTTAGATTTTGTGTAACTACTTCCATTTTCTGTACTCAATTTGTTAAACTTATTTATTTCCTATGTGTCTCATGTCTTTTACATTTGCTTTTATAGTTTTGTTTTATCTTTTTTATTAATTCACGCAGTTTATTATTTATCTCACTACATTAAAATAGTTGTTATATAAACTCTTTATAATATTTTAGTACTTATCATAGATATTAAAGCATGAATTACTGTCTTAATTTATTATATATTATATCATTTATTTTCTAGATGGTGCAAGGATTCTAGACCCTGTTAAGTTTATTATACATTTTTACAGTTAATTATTTTATAAATGTTATATGATTTATATAATTATATATTATATATAATTTATGTAGTTCATAAAATAAAATTATTATATTTACTCTATATTTTTCTTTTCTATTGTTCTATTTGCAAACTTATTGTTCAGTCTGTGATTGCATTTATATATTGATCACTCTTTAGGAATTCTTTCATTGTAGATCAGCTTGGTATCGATTCTCTTTTATTCCGATTGCCATATATATTCTTTCTGTAATTTGAAACTATTTATGTTCCTCCTTTTGTTGTTATTTTTTTTAAGATGTAGAGTACAAGTCAGCATTGGGTACATATGCGGTTCATGTACAGGTGAAGTTTGGGCCTCCCATTGTGCCTAACTACACCAGGATTAGTATTAGGCATTCTTGTTGAGGTTATGTGGCCCCCCTCCCCTGGTAGTGTCCCACTACTTCCAATCCCTTTCTCATAGTATTATGCTAGATGTTCAGGGTCCATTTACGAGTGAGAACATATGTTGCTCAGTTATTTGTTTTTGTGATAAATCACTGAGTATTATAGACTCTAAATCCATCCAAATTGCTGCAAAGTCCTTAATTTTGTCCTTCTTTATGACTGCATAATATTCCATCATGTACATATGCAACTTTTTTTATCCAGTCCATTTTCCACGGGCAACACAGTTGGTTCCATGTTTTTCCTGTTGTGAATAGTGCTGCAATAAACATACATGTGCAGGTATCTTTTGTGTAGAATGGTTTGAGTTCCTCTGAGTATATTCCCAGAAAGTGGATTGCTGGGTCATATGGAAGGTCAATTTCTAGTTCTTTCAGAAATTGTTACACTGTTTTCCATACGAGTTGAAATAGTTTGTGCTCCCACCAAAAGTGTAGAAGTGTTCCCTTCTCTCTGTGTCCTTGCCAGCATCTGTTGTTTTTTGTTTTATTAATGATGGTCATTTCTTACTGGAATTAGGTGTCATCTCATTGTGGTTTAGATTTACATTTCTTTGATGATTAATGAAGCTGGACAGTTTTTCATGTGTCTATTGGCTGTTCATATGTTTTCTTTTGAGAAGTGCCTATTCATGTCTTTTGCACAGTTTTTAATAGGGCTTTTTTTTTTCTTTTTCTTTTGTCTTATTTGAGTTCCTTGTATACTTGAATGTTAGGTCTTTGTCAGATATACAGTCAGCAAATCTTTTTTTCCCATTCTGTGGACTGTCTCTCCACTCTCTTGATGGTTTCTTTTGCTTTGCAGAAGCTTTTCAGTCTGATGAGGTCTCACTTGTCTATCTTAAATCTTATGGCATGGGTTTTGGGTTTTGATCAGGAACTGATTGCCTATTCCAGTTTTTGTAAGGGTGTCTCCTACATCTTCTAATATTCCTATAGTTTGAGGTTTACGTTTAGGTCTTTGATCCATTTAGAGTTGATTTTTGTGTAGGGTAATTGTTGATATTCTGGAGAGGTTTAGTATTAGCCTTTTGTTTTACTGCTTTATATTTACTGTGTTTGCAGTTTAACACATTGTCTTCATGCCTGCATATTCCTATGACTTCTCAGAGTTCTGAGGACAATGACTGAGGAGACAAACCATGCAGAAAAAAAAATTCTTCACATTTGGTCTTTTCCATTTTTCAGTAATGGATTATGTATAATTTTATTTTCATTTATCTTGAATAAGTGGCTTGCAGTCTTTCACCTATTTTGGAAGTTTTTCACATAATTTTGAAATAATAATTTTGTCCTGTTTTCTTTCTTCTAATTAATTTCCAAATATATATCTCTTTCTCTTTTTTTCTGCTATACCCTTACATTTATTAAATATTTCTACTTTGTTGTTTTATCTCTCTTTGCTTCCGTGCCTACTTTCTGGTTCAATAATTTTCCTTGTTTTCTGCCTAATTTTCCAGAATACCCAAAATTAAGTTATTTTTAAATGAATTGAACCTTTCATACAATCATGTGAAAACCAATTTAGTTGTGTAATTTTCAAAAATGTATATGTTTAATTTCCATTTAAATTAGAAAATAGAACATTATTAATGAATTTCAATGGTCTCCTTTGGTTCAACTCTCATTTGATAATACAGTCAATACAAATCAATATTTTCACTTCAATAACCACAGATTTTTCTTTCTCTGGTTGATTTATATGCAAATATAAAAATATTGCAAATACTCATTATCATTTTATTTCTATCACATAATATTATGTTTGTGAAGTTCATTCACTGCTATAATAATAATCTGATTATTCTTTTTATGGTTATGTAGTATCCTTATATGCATATATCCCAATTTATTTGCCAGTTATCTTGATGTAAATTTGAGTTATTTTTAGTTTCTTACTGTTATGAATTAAAATGATTATAAAGCATATATATTTACATTATTTTGTGAAATTAAGAAACCCATTTGGTTCAGTATATTAAGGACTTATGTTGCTATATCAACATCATAGAAAATCTGGGTTTTTTTTTCTTCCCTTTATCTCTCTACTTAATTAAATTTATTTCTTAAAAATTTTCTAGAATAAGAAAAGTTTGAATTCTAATAAATGTCTCCTTTAAATTTTTTGACTAGAATTTTGCTTCATATTAGATGACAATTATTTCTGCTTAAATTTTTATTAAACATTGGTTTATTGGTCATGTAAATGCTGTTGATTATGTAAAGTCAGGCTATATCAGCATATTTTTAAACTTTTCTTACATGCAGTACAAATGAAAGATTTTATCTATCCATAGTAGACTATCTGGGGTTAAATATGCGACGTTTGCCTTTAAAATTTGACAGGTTTTGAAACAGCTTACAGAGGCAAAGACTTTTCCCAATCTAGTGTGATAGGTAAAGCAGAAAGGAAATGAGATTAGAACTCAGACACTTTTGCTACAAGTTCCATAAACTGAAAGTTAGATTCTATAGGACCTTGAGTAGAGTATATCATGTTTTTACAAATATCAATATTTAGCAGCCAAATTGTCACAATCTTTGTTATTTGATTCAAAATGTATGGTGACTACATACAGATAAATTTATACTCTCTATGCATGACGTTGACAAAGCAGTTCATATTTTCTTCTAAGGTAGTGAATATGTCATTGACTTCTTTGTTCTGTTTAAGAGGATTTTTACTCTAAAAATGGTCCCCTCCAGCTGTTGTGTCCAAGACTTTGTCCTTCTCACTATCTGCTATCTGAGTTCATGGAAACTCAGGTGTGTTGGCGTCATGATTGTCCTCTCATTAGAGTTAATTGACAGAGTATAACTGCCTCTTCATTCTAGAATATCCCCAACATCAGGGTATCAGTATGATCACTTTTAACAAATACTTATAAGCATGGGTTAATTTTATCAAAACTACTTAATCCAAGATAATTGACTAATTCTTATTCTTATATAATTTGCTTAGAAAACCATAAGTTATGTCAGATAGATGTGTACCTCTGAATTTTTATAAACACGACAGCAGTGATGATGAATGATAATAATAATGGTAACAACCACTGTTTGAGTTTCTCATGTAAACTAGGCATGTTTGATGTCATCAAGCTGGAAAATGATGGAACCTGGTTTCAAATCCAGGAAAAATGACTGATGATTTAGTGTTCTTAAATATTATATTAATAAGAATTATTTCAACAAATAAATTAAATTTAAATTTACACTTGCTTTTTAATATAACCATATATGAAATCTCAAAAGTTATTTTTAAAAAGATAAAATATTCTAAATTCATCACATTTTGTTTACTGCTGTATGCATTTAAATTTTATTACTGTACTTTATCTAAGTGTGTTATGTATAAGTACTAGTGCAACCTTTTTAAAATATTTTTTTACATTTTCCATTCAACTATTCAAGAATGATGGATCACTAAAATAAGTACTCGGGGTCCTTCCAAATTTTCACTTTCTAGCAGTAAATCAAAACATTATGTATTAGGGGAGATCTCATGGAGTGAACTTTTCTATAATGAGCCATGCCTCAATAACTTATAAGATGTCTTCTTTCTTCTGACATCACACCTTCTTTGTTAACATTTCAAAATCTAACTTATGTACTGTAGCATGTAGAACGCAAGAAGTATATTAGCTGACATCACCATGAGAAGGTGCGGAGAAATGGGAAGAAACAAAGAATGGACGTATGTTCTAAGGTTTTTTTAGAAAATGAAAATGGCCAGGAATGATGACTCATGCCTGTAATCCCAGAATTTGGGAGACAGAGGCAAGAGGATTGCCTGAGCCCAGCAGTTTCAGACCAGCTTGAGTAAATTGACAAGACCTCATCTCCACAATAAATCAAAAACTGAGTCAGGCATGGTGGTGCGCGCCTGTAATTTCAGCTACTTGGAAGGCTGAGGTGGAAGAATTGGCTGAGCCCAGCAGGTTGAGGCTGAGGTGACCATGATTGTGCCACATCACTCCAGCCAGGGTGACAGAGTGAGAATCAGACTCAAAAATAATAATAAATACAACTACTTTTAAAATTTCTCTTCAAAAAATTTTAAAAGTAATGTGAACCTAGTGCAATAAGTAAATAGTATAAAGAAAAAATAAGGTGTTATTAAAAAATTCTCATGTATCTCTATAACAATTTATTTTATCTAGGGACATGCAAAGTTATTTCTGGTAGAATAAATATTAACTATACAATATTTTGTCTAAAATTATATATAATTAGCATTTATAAGTATTTTTGAAAATATAACACTTTAATTCACAGCTATATTTTGTATTCTACTTGTTATTATAAAGGAGTTTTATATACATACCTCTAATTTACCAGTTTCATGAAAAGTTAAAGTTCTATTGTCTCATAAGCTTTTTGTAATAACATAAATCATAATATTAAGAATCGTTTCAGGGAAGCCCTTGGAAAATTGATCTTTATGAATATTTGTGCCACTATAATCTAAAGTTGAAAATCTCTAAAAAGGATTAAAAATGAAAAGCTAAATGGAAACATTTTTATAATATGCATGTTGTTTCCCTATCCCAATATCATATAAGTTAATGTTTTTGAACCTCAATCACATCAGTATTTTTAAAAAGCATGATTTTCTATTCATGGTTACAGAACATATCCGTTAATCACAGATATGCTGAACTAATCAAATCAGCTTTGAGCAGCTGTTGAAGGGCTAACTTTATTGCAATTCAGTAGATTGTGATCTCCTCCCAAGCGTGTGTAGACATTTTTTTAACAATTAAAGAACATTAAAGTACAGCAACAGTAATTGCTTATATCTTTATATCAATCAATAGGAAGTCTTAATGTTCCAGATCAAAGTTTAATTACAGAATCCTATCTGTAACAATAGTTTAACTTACTTTAGATTGTATATTAGGTAACAATTTTCTTAATAGTTTTTTGTATTTATAAACTGTTGCTATTAGTCATAAATTCATTTTTTTATTTTACTTATTTATTATGCCACTGTTTTTATATAATTTTTGAGAAGAGATTAAATTTTTTAAAATAGAAAAGTAGTACAGATAATTCACATGTACTCAACAAAGAATATTCTTTATTAATATCTTATATTAGAATTGCATTCACTATAATTAATGAACCAATTTTGATAAATTATTAAGTAAAGTTTGTCCTTCATTCATAGTTCCTTGGTTTTTTTCTCTCCTAATATTTGTTTCACATTACAATTAGTTATGTTTCCTTAGTCTCCTCTTGACTGTAGCCTGGATGACTTTTGATGGCCTCCACAATTTTAAAGAATAATACTCAGATATATTTCAGAATGCTCTTTTATTGGAATTTCTTTGATATTTTCCCCTGATTAGACTGAGTTATTGGTATTAGGGAAGAAGATGATAGATGCAAAGTGCCATTTTAATCAAATCATATTACAGGGACATACTACCAACATGCTTTATGACTATATTGATTAGGATCATCTGGCTGAGGTAGAGTTTTTCACGTTTCTCCATAATAGAGCTACTACTCTTTTACCCTCTTTTTATATTGTACACATTGAAAAGAATTTGTTTTGTACAGTCCATCCATAATGATTAGAGTTCTGCTCTGCATCCCTGAGGTCAGGGTATCAACATACATTGTTTGAATTTCTTCTGCACAGATTTGGTTTTTTCTCTGCCATTTAAAAAAATGTATTCAATAACTTATTTATGTTAGTAACTCATGGGCATTTATTTTATGCTTTAGGTTATAAGTCAATGCTACTTAATTGCTCTAGCTTTGAACATTGGAAGCTTGTTCAGCTTCCTCCTTTTAACCTTCTGAAATATCCCCATCCGTCAGCATGTGTGTGGGTGTGTTTGGTCATGTTCTTACTTCATGATACTATAAGGTGTTCCAGATTTATTTAGTTTTGCATTTCATTAAAATGCTATATTTATCTAGATCCTGTATTATTTATCACATTAGGAATTTTGTAATTTTCTTAATGCAGATATTTTGCATGTTTTAGTATGTCTGTACCAATAAATATTTCATTATTGTTAATGTCATTGTTAGTAGCATAGAGGCATAAATATGGTTATCCATTACCTAAACATGTATCTTTTCTTTATGTTGGGGACATTACAAATTCTTCTCTTCTAGCTTTTTACAGTATGCATTACATTGTTAACTATAATTTTCCAACTGTACTACTGATTACTACAACTTATTCCTATTACGTAGGTATATTTTTGCACCTCTTAACCAACTTCTATTCATCTCCCATCCCTCTTTTTCTTGCCAGCCTCTAGTGACCACTGTTCTAATCTCTACATTCATGAATTCCACTTTTTGATCTCCCACATACAAATGAGAATACCTATGTGATATTTGTCTTTCTGTTCCTGGCCTATTTCACTTAACATAATGACCTCCAGTTCAATCCATGTTGCTACTAATAACACCCCATTGTGCATATATGCCACCTTTTATTTACTCATTCATCTATTGATGGACATTTAGGTTGATTCTATACCTTGGCTATTATAAATAGTACTGCAGTAAACATGGGAGTGTAAATATCTGTTCAATATACCAGTTTCCTTTCTTTTGGCTATATATCCATCAATGAGACTGGAGGATCATAATTTCAGATTCCAATAGTTCACCACTGTTACATAGAAAAGTAACTTAATTTTGTATATTACCTTGTATCCTGCAACTTTACTATAATTGCTTATTAATTTCAGGAGTTTTAAAAATACATTGTTTGGAAATTCTACATAGAGAATGATGTCATCTTTGAAAAAAAGACTTATTTATGCCTACTAAATCAGTATACACATTTTATCTCCACTTATTTATGTATTGCGTTAACTAGGACTTGTAGTATGATGCTTACAGCAATGTGAGAGAAAACATTCTTCGTGTCTTATTCCTAGTCTTTGTTGTTAAGCATCCAATTACTTACCATTAATTGTAATGTTAACTCTAAATTTATTGTAGACGTTTTCTTATTATGTTGATGAAATTTCCCTATGGACTTAGTTTGCTAATAGTATTTCTTTTGTTATACATTTTTTTCTTCAAATGCTTTCCTGGATCAATTGATAGTATCATGTGCGTTTCTACTTTAGCATTTTGTGGATTATGTTGATTGATTTTTAAACCTTAAACCAGTCTTACATTGCTGACATATATCTCATTTGATAACTTGTGTGATACATTGTTGGAATTATTTCACTGACATTTTGTTAAGAATTTTTAAATCTATATACATGAGAGATGTTAGTATTTAGCATTTCTTTTTTGTTGTCTTCATTGTTTTGGCATTGGGATATTGCTATCTTTATAAAATGAGTTAGGTAATGTTCCATTGACTTCTATTTTCTAGAAGAAAGTGTAATGGAAGGGTATTTTTTCGATCTTAATGTTTTTGCATGATTTACCAATGAAATCATCTGGACATGTTATTTTCCATTTTGGAAGTTTTAATATAATTGATTCAATTTTTTTAATCAATGCAGATTTATCTCCTTTGTGTCAGTTTTGCAGTTTGTGGTTTCAAGGATTTGTGTATTCTATCCATGTTACCAATTTTGTGGGTGTAAAATTGTATATAATATTCCTTTATTATTCATTTAATGTCCTTGAGATCAGAATTTCTGATATTAGTAAAATGTACCTTCACTCTTTTTTTGACTAGGTTAGAGGTTTGTATATTTTATTGATCTTTGGAAATAAACTGCTTTTGATTTTCTTAATTTTCTCTATTTTTATTTTATTGATTTGTGCTATAATTTTTTTTTTTTTTTTTTTTGAGTTGGAATCTCACTCTGTCACCCAGACTGGAGTGCAGTGGCTGCTCCCGGCCACCGCATCCTCGACCTGCCGGGCTCCAGCGATCCTTCCGCCTCAGCCTTCCAAGTAGCTGGAACTACAGGCGCGCGCTACCACACCCGGCTAATTTTTGATTTATTGTAGAGATGAGGGATCGCCAAGTTGCCCAGGCGGGTCACGAACCCGCAGACTCAGGCAATCCACTCACCTCAGCCTCCCAAAGGCGCGGGATTACAGGCTGAGCTACCGAGCCCGGCTTGTGCTATAATTTTTGTTAACTTTTTTTCAGTTTATGTAAGGCTTAAACAGCCTTTCTTTCTCTAGCATACTAAAGGGAAAGTATATATTACTAATTTTAGGTCTTTCTTCATTCTGATACATACATTTAATAACAAGAATTTTCCTCTAAACACTGCTCTCATGTCCTTTCACACATTTTGATAGATTGTATTTTTGAATTTTTTTTTATTTTCTTGAGACTTCTTTGATTTATGTATTATTTGGAAGTATTAGTTTAATCTTCAAATGTTGTGAGATTCTTTATTTCTCTTTCTGCTATTGATTTTTAGTTTACTTCCACTGTAATCTGAAATGATACTTTGTATGGTTTCTAGTCTTTTAAAAATTTTAATGTGTATTTTATGACACAGAATGTGTTCTATCTTAGTAAATATTTAACATGTTCTGGAGCAAAATATGCATTCTGTTATTGTTTAATAAAATATTGTGTAAGTTTTAATAAGATTAAGTTGGTTGGTGATATAGTTCAGGCTAACTATATTCTTATTAATTTTCTGCTTGCTTGATTTGTCAATTACTGAAATAGCATTATTTAAGTCTTGAACTAAAATAGTGGATTTGTTTATATTTTATTGCAGTTCTATCATTTTTTTGCCTCAGATATTTTTATTTTTTGTATTAGATGCAAACACCTTAAAGAGTAAGTTATTTTGGAGAATAGATTCTTTATTATTATGTAATGTTCCTCTTTATTCTTGATAATTTTTCTTGTTCTGAAATTGGCTTTATCTAATTTTAATATTCAGTACTCCAGGCTTTTCTGATGAATGTTAGCATGTTTGTTAGTCTGCATTCTTCAGAGAAATATAACCAATGTTATAATAATATACACTATATACAAATGTATATGTGTGTGTGCATATGTGTGTGTGTGTTTGTATGCATATAGATTTTGTATGAATAAAGGAGAGAGAAAGTGACATGAAAACATACAGAACAGGCCAACAGGCTAAAGATCCGGGTAAATGGAAAAGTTGGTATTGCAGTCTCAGTTCTAAAGACAGAATTCAGTCTTGCTCAAATAATCTTTTTCTTTTAAGGTTTTCAACTTATTGAATGAGACCCATCTAAATAATGGAAAATAATTTGCTTTAATCAAAGTCCACTGATTAAAATGTCAATCATATTTAAAAACACCTTTACAGCAGCATCTAGTCTGGTGTTTGAGCAAACTTCTGTGCACTATAGACTATACAAGTTGACATGTAAAATTGATGATCACAGCATGTTATCTCTTTATCCTTTTACTTATTACTTAATTATGTCTTTATATTTAAGTCAACATTCTTATAGACAACATATAGTTGAGTGTGTTTTCTCATACATTCAGAAAATTTATCTTTTAATTGCTATACTCATTATTCAAGCTTGGAGATGACCATTTATATAGTGGGGTTAATATCTACTATGTTTGTTTTCTATCGGATGCATTTTTTTTCCCTCCTTCTTTCTCTTTGCTTTGCTTTCTAAACTTTGTATAGATTAGTACTAAGGACCGATTTTTTTTTTTTTTTTTGGTTGTTATATATTCTGATTGGTGTTTTCTACACTTGTTAGTATTATTGTTTGGTATGTGTCATTAATTTGGGGGAAATTCTTAGGCACTTTTCTTCCTTTTCAAGTAGTTCGATTACACTTATGTTACATCTTTTGAAATTTTTGTATTATTCTTAGATATTTTGTTCTTTTTAAAATATTTTTTTCTCTTTGTTTATGAATTTGCTTGAGTTTCTACTGACATATTTTTAAGCTCTGTGATCCTTTATTTGCCCAGTCTGGTAATGTTTCCATCAAAAATATTATCTCTGTTAAGGCAGTTTAGATTTCCAGTTTATACTATTGTTTCTATCTTAGATTTTTCATCTCTATGTCTACATTCCCCATCTGTTCTTACTTTTTCATTGGAGCTCCTATTACATTATTCATAGTCATTTTAATTTCCTGTCTTATAATTCTAAAACCTGTACCGAATCTATGTCTGATTCTGATGTTTACTGTGTCTCTTCAGACTGTATATTTTATTGCCTTTCATTACATCTTGTAATTTTTGTTTTGAATGTTGGACATGATATATTATGTAAGAGGGACTGAGTTAAATGAATATTCAGTGTAAAGTTCTCTGTTAATATGCTAGGATTTGGGATGTGTCTATTGCATTTGTAGACTCCAGAAGCCATAGATTCCTCTGATATTCTTTTTGTTTCCATTGTTGATTGGAATTTCCCTATAAATTATTTTTAAATAAATTCTATCTTTTAGGTTTTCACCTGTAGCTTACTGTGATTATACTGATTTTCTTTTGAAGTGGTTATAAGATACAGTATGAGGAAGAATTTCTTAATTTCATAATTAAAATTTCAGTTTTTGGAGGGTCTTTGTTACTGAGCTGTGATCTTCAGAAGGGTTTTTTAACTCACCTCAAACTTATGTTAGGAATTTTAGAGGAGGTTAGAATCTGGTAATTTTCTTTCCTATTGTCAGATATGCTCTGGGAAAATATCATCATTTGGTGAATAAGTATTTGTTATGTTGACATTTCATGCATTTTACAATATTTACTTTTCCTCTGTCCATGTCGAAAACATGAGGAAAATTTTCTTTGTTCTTTATTGTAAGAAACTTCAGGGGTTCCTGTAGGCAAAACATTTTTTAAATGTGCCTGCTTCCAAAACTGGGCCCAAGGAATTATTTACTTTGAAATTAGTCCACACTCAGCCTCCAAAAAGTAGTTAAACCTATCAGTTAAGTTTATCTACCACTTTATTATTCTAGTGTCTCTGTTTGTGGTAAGTTAATCTTAGTATAAGTCTGTGAATTTTCAAGTCTCTACAGGGTGCATGGTGGACATTTTTTTCTATTGCTGATGGTCCAAGAAAAGTCATTGATTTACAAGTTCTATAACTTTTTTTTTTTATAATGAGGGGTGGACTCTTTAAGATCTTTATACATCAGAATTAAAATTGAAAGTTTCTATACCATTTAGTTATTAGATACTTGAATATGTGGGCTGAAAGTCAACCAATTTTTTAAACAACATTCTTATTTTGTAGACTTATTTTGAGATTAAATTGTTTTTGTTTTTTTTTCACTAGATATTATATCTGTTGCTATCAAAAAATCAGGAAAGTCAAAGCTCTCCTGGAAGGTAGGTAAGTGAGAAGTTGGAAAGTTTATCTGAAGTAACAGGAGACTGGGTGAACCAATAAAAAAGAACAAAATGAACACTTAGGATGTTCAAAGAGTGAAGACTTATGTGTTTTAATTGAGTAGTTAAGCATGCTTTAAGAAGGATAACAGATAAAGGAGACAAAACGACAGTTCTAATGTTAAGCAGTTGAATGGAGCAAACAATAAAAGTAAGATTTTTTTTAATGCTATACATCCAAGATACATGTGAAAAATAGAATGATCTAAGACAATGTGTGTGAGATGGTCAATCTAATTCAAAATATAAGATTAGGATGGATGAGGAAAAATGATCAATTGCTGTCAATGAGATCTAGTGTTTTGTTTTCATAAAGTTCACTATTAGAGAGAGAACAACATTCTAGACATTTTATTTTAACAAACATTTCTAGACATTTTATTTTAACCTAACACTTAAATATCAACTCAGTATATCATGAGGTGATAGAAATCACAATTTTATTTTCTTTTTCTATTTTCTAAATTATGCATTATTTATATAAATGTTAAATTCATATCTAAATCTATATAGTCCTATTATTTTTAGTAAGTTAATTATTTCATTATTTTTATTATAAACCATTTTTATTCTTAATGCTTTTATGTCCTAAATTATAAACAAACTTATATATATCAATACACACACACATATGTATTGTATGTCTGTATGTATAATATTTACATATTTATACACATATACTCTAAATTGAGTGGTAATATTCATAGAACTCACACATATATACACACTCATATACAACTTTTATAAGAAACAATGCACATGCAATACAATTTATTTAGTTAAAGTATATAATTTAATGTATTTTGGTGTGTTTACAGATATGAGCAATTATCACCACTCCAATTTTAGAATATTTTCATTATACTAGGAAGACATCCCTTAACCTTTAGGGATCACCCCTATCTCCTATTCCTTCAACATAATTAAGCAACCACAAAAATTATTTTTGCCTCTATGACTTTTCCTATCCTGGACATTTCAAATATATGGAAACATGCAATATGTAGTATTTTGTGACTAGATTATTTCAATTAGCATAACATTTTTATGATGTATCTATGTTGTAGCATATATCAATACTTAATTGCTTCTCATGACTGAGTAACATTCAATTTATGACTATAACACCATTTATTTATTAATTTACTAGTGGTGGTCATTGGAGTTATTCCACCTTTTGTCTGTTATGAATAATGTTATATGAACATTCATGTACAAGTTTTTGTATGAACATACATATGCTTTGGGGATTCTTGTATATATACCTAGAAGTGGAATTGCTGGATCATATAAAAACTCTATGGCTAATCATTTGAAGAAATGTCAGACCACTTTCCAAAGCAAGTGTATTATTTTGTATTTCCACCAGTGGTGTGCAAAAGTTCATATTTCTCAACATCCTTGCCAAATTTAATTTTATCAGACTTTTATCAGTATTCTAATACTTATTTGCTTGTATCTTTTTGTTTGATACCTTTGTTTCACCATACCTGCATTAATATCGGAATTTCTATTTGATCAATGCCAAGTAAGTTAACAATATCAGCATTTGTTATATTGTAAAATGTTATGCTTAACCCATGCCAAAGCTCAGACAGCACACAATTGAGGACTGCATGGCCATCAGTAAAAACTTCCATAAAGACTGACAAGCCAATCCTACTGCTTTGGATACCAGTTATATTTTAAAATAAGTCTGACTTGATCACATTTTGCATGCTATTAATACATGCTCATTATTTAATTGTATCAGATACCTGACAGAAATAAAACTATAAAATACATAGAATTTGCATGATTTGTAAATCAGTTTATGCTAATCAAAAATAACTTTAATATAGTTTTTCCTTGTCGTGGAAGTAGAACCTGTATTCCTCTATTTAGATGTATACTAAGACTGTATTTACTATAAATAGCATATAGAACTAGGAACAAATTATAGTTGACCTTTGCACAATGCAGGGGTTGAGGTAACAACTCCCTGTACAGTTGAAAAACTATGCAAAACTTTTAACTCCCCATAAAGGTAATTAATAGCCTATCATTGACTAGAATACTTACCAATAAGATAAATAGTTGATTAATACATATTTTGTATGTGGGACGTATACACACATATGTGTATCTGTGTGTGTGTGTGTATGTGTACTGTATTCTTAAATTAAGCTAAAGTAAAGAAAATGTTATTAAAAATTGTAAAAAAGAAAAATATATTTGCTATTCATCAAGTAGAAGTAATTAACCTAAAATGCAATGCTGCTTTGATAATGAGAATTGCAAAGTATAATTTAATAATGCAATTTTTAAGTAACTTAAAGTGTAATCAGTGTACATTAGTGATCACTAAAATCAGAAAAAAATAGTTATAGTTTCACATTCCATTCCATTGTTTCTCCTGGTCTTTAATTTCCTAGCCACATTTTTTAAAACTGTATGTATTGACCACTTTCTCCATTACATGCCTACTGTGCCTAAATAATTTACAAGCCACATTTAAAAGTGTTAACTACTCCCTTCTTGAAATATTCTCTGATCTTGGCTTTCTTGATTTGTCTAGTTTTTCTGTTTTCCATCAATTATTTTCACTCCCTTCTGTGTGCTTCTATTTTTCTAGCAGGCTCTTTAATGTTGAAGTTCTAATGTTTTCATTCTGTTCTCTAACAAAGATGAAATTCATATTAAAAACAAAACATTTGCTGTAAATAATCATTGAAAATACAATCAGAAATATGGTGGGCAGCTTTAAAGAAGTCATGCAAAGTTTAGTTTTTAAATATATAATTATTAAAATAAAAGTAAGAGCTCAAAGTCAGAAAAGACCTAGCATATGCACAACTGGTGTTAGAATAAATCCTAATGAATTAGCATGAGTGAAAATCTGAAGATGAAATAATAGCAGTGTGTTTAAAATAAGAAAAAAACTAATTCTACATAGCGCTAAAGTGTTAGAAAAACAGATGCATCATATATACTTAGAGCGAGGTTATTGGACATCAAAATTCTTAAAATGATGTTATGATCAACTAGTGTTCATATTTATCACCACAAATAAGAAAACAGTTTCTTCATATTTTGAGGGGCACAAAGTGTATGCAAAGTGTTTAAAAGATAAAGACTATAGATAGTCTTTCAAATATTCATACATTTCATACTATTGTTATATCTGGATCATTTTTTGTTATAAAAAGGAGTTTATTGAACTATCCAATATAGGATCAAAACAAAATCTGAGTTGTAAATTTTCTTCTACCTTGAAGTAGATTTAATATTTGCATTGAACTAATTGTAGAAATATGCCCAAACAGTTGTTATGGAACTTCATGTTCATATAGCCAAAAAATAATATAAATAACCAAAACTGAGACAAAGTTGAAGACAATAGGAGATATTTTATATTCTAATACTAATTTTTCATAGTAGTATGTAAAGGAATAATGTAAATGTGTACCTATATTTTTAAAGTTAATTTTGTAATCTCACTTTCTTAAGTTTAGGTCTTAAGAAATTATTTATCTGAGAAAATTTATTTATCTGAAATTTTGCTAATCTTGAGAAGTGATGACATAATTAGAAATGGAAATAGAAAACACACAGCAGTAAATATGAAAAGAAGTGGACAGGACTAAGAGATAAAAGGAAATAAAATCAGTAGAGCTTGATAATTGGTTGGGAGGAAATTGGAAAATGCAGAGGTAGAATTAAAAGATGATACCCAGGAAGATTGTTGCAATGTAAATTAGAATATGAAAAACAAGAAGAAGCAAAGATTTATGAGGGGAGATGATAAGCTGACATTTTAACATGTTGAGTTAGAGATACTTGGCAGAGGATCAAGTGACAATTCTAATTGTGATACTATGGACTGAATTTCACAAGAGAGATGTCACAAATACAGGGGTGGGATTCAAAATCATACATTTATTACACCAACTGACTGGAAGTGGATCTCAAAGGAAGCTGAGTAGGAAGAGAGGAAGAAATTATACACAAACCTCAAGGACATCAAGTTTTGAAGAGTGAGCAGAAAGTAAAATTGTGTGTAAAAAATAATCCAAGAGACGAGATCTCCATGGAAATGCCTGATAGTAAGAGAAATGCAGCATATTTGAAAAATGGAAGGGATTTCTTTATGGCTAATGGTGAAATTCAAATTGCATATATAAAATGAAAAACTGAAATCCAAATGATTTAAGATTTTTAATCTCAGAGAAATTGGTAGCTTGAACACCTTGGATTAATTATTTTGTAGAAAGGAAAATATTGGACTGAGAAATTAATATCTATAAATCCCTGTTAGAGGAAATATAAATGTTATTGCTTTATTCTTCTAAAAATGGCATATAGGAACCCATCTGGAATATTGGCCAAGTAAGATATTAAAATCTATTAACATTGCTATCTAAGCATTTTTGAATAAAATTATTTCACTACAGAGTTTCATTATTTTTCATTGTTTTAGGTTTTAATTTTTTCTCATGTTTGTATCTAGTGTTCTTTATTTGAAGATATTTGATTTAGAAATTATAGGGTGCAATTATTCTCTGATGTGTTTTATAATAACATGTGGTATACTAAATCAAAAAAACTTGGAGACATGAATGCATTGAGTGTTCCATCATGTTTTAATACAACATCTTATTTCCTCCTTTGAAAGCAAGCTCATTCTTTCTTAAACCCTTTTGTTGAGTATTGTTGAAAATGCACATTTTTTTCCTTTGCTATTAGATTGCATGTTTGTCTTCTCTAACACCTGTAATTTTTATCTCTACCAATAGTTTAAATGTGGTTTAACTTTTTAAAATTAGTTTCACAATATGAAAAGCAGGAAATAAATTAAGAAATGTTAGTTCTGAATTAAATAAAATTAACAGAAAAAAATCATAAATCTTTCATGGTGATGAATACAGTGTGCTTAGCTATACGTTAATTTGTAGACATAGTTGAAAATAATGCTTCCTCCAGAAATATATATATTTTTTTAAAAACTAAGACTTTTCCTTAGCTTGCATACAGATCTTAAAATTTTTCAGAATCTTCTTATTTTTTAATAAAATTTGTTTTTCATGTGCTTTATTACAACATTTGGTTGTGTTTTTTAAAACAAATTAGTAAACTGTAATCTAGTATGCAGTGAGTTTCAGGAAAATATAGTAACGTAACCAAAAAAGCTTTGAGAACTCAACTTCCCTTTTTTCCTGTTTATTTGCTCTTTTATAACATGATTTTTTTTTTCTTTCTAAATTCTTGTAAACAGAATTGCAGATTAAGCTGGCCAACATGAGGCAGCTAGGGTTAATTTCTCCTACAGAGTAAACTAGAATAGAGATTCCTCAACACCCAGAGAAGAACAGAAACATGCCTCATAAATATCCAAAAGAGTGATAATAACCACATAGAGCAAAGGAAAAGAAAAAAAAATCTGCCAATTTGGGCTGGAATTTGCCGAACTCTTGCTGCATCACCACAGTCCACCACAGCTTTTAGACATAGTTGGGAAGGTGAGAAATGGAATTTGATAGTTCTGTGTTCCTGCCACAAACTTTCAGGGTTCCCCAAGTCTTGTGGGAACTCAGTTCCTTACAGGAATTGACCTGACCCATAACTATGCTCTGCCACCCACTGGTACAGGAAAAAAAAAAGTCTTAAGTAATGAGAGATGCCATATTCCAGGAACTCAACCATTGCAGGATGGAGTGGCTGCTCTCTAGCCAGCTTAGGGGGAATGGGTCACAAGGTCAAACTCCCTAGCTGTAAACAGCTCCTGGTTGGCGGGTTGCCTAGGAACACCTGAGCACCTGAGGCTGTCAGTTCCAGGGCCATACCTTAACATTAAGGTAACAGATTGCCTGAGGGCAAGACAGGAGCCAGCTGAGACACATAGCGACCTCTCCATTCACCTTGTAAACTCTTCTGTGTGAACTGTGTATTATTCCAGTGGCCTGGGAATGCCTCCTAATCTCACTGGGGCAGCTAATAGTGCACACATACAGATTGATTTTTTCAGTTCCTTTCTCCTGCACTACTCTCAAAGACTCAAAACAGACAGAAAGCTTAAGAAATTCCAAGAGCCCCACCCTCAGCAGAGGCTGGCTGGACACTTCCTGGAGCAAAACTCACCCAGGAGGAACCACAGTCACCATTATGGTCAGTTTTCTCCCCTAAGTGCCACCTCCTGATCAGATGCCAATACAGTCAACCACATCAGATAAAAGACCTCAGTTTTGGAGAAGGCCTGATCCCAGACACCAGCTAGCAATACTTTCCAAGCCACCCCAGCTGCTCAGGATGTTGTGAACCAGTGCAGGTACAGGGCCTAGGGATTTCATAGCTGGTAACTGAGAAACTCACCACACCAAAGTTACATAAAACCAAGGGATCCCGGCAGTTCCTATTTCAACTGCCAGTCAACTTCAAATAACAATACGTTGTCTGCCCAAATGAGAAGAAAACAGAAAGATAATTCTGAAAATATGAAAAACATAATTCTCCAACACCCCCCAAGAAACACAACTCTTCAGCAATAAACCATAACCAAAATGAAGTTTTTGAAATTCCAGATATAGAATTCAAAAGGTGGATGATAAAATTGGTCAATGAAATTCAGGAAAATTTGAAAAACAATATAAAGAAAAAAAAAAACTCCTATTTAGGACATGGATTAAAAATTCTCCAAAGAGACAGACACCTTAAAAAAATAGCTGAAATTCTGAAAATGAAGGAAACATTTAGGGAAATACAAATGCAAAAGAAATTCTTAAAAATAGAATAGAAAAAGCAGAAGAAAGGGTCTCAGAACTTCAAGACAAACATTTTGAATTAACCCAATCAGAAAATGATAAGGAAAAAAAAATCAAGAGAGTGAAACAAAGTCTCCAAGAAATGTGGAATTATGAAAAATGTCCAAACCTATGAATTGGTGAATTGTAAGTGGTCCTGAGGAAGAAGAGAAAGCAGCAGGTTTAGAAAACCTATTTGAGAGAAAAAAGAAGGAAAACTTCCCTGGCCTTGCCAGAGATCTAAACGTTCAGATCCAAGAAGCCCAAAGGACGTCCAAAAGATTCATTGCCAAAAGGTCATCCCTAAGGCATACAATCAACTTGCTCTACAAAAATAATAGGAAGGAAACAATTTTGAGAGATGTGAGACAAAAATATCAAATAACTTACAAAGGTAAGCCTAACAGAATAAAAACAGACTTCTCAGAAGAAACCCTACAAACAAGAAGGGACCTGGACCCCGTCTCCAATCTCTTCAAACAGAATAACCATCAGTCAAGGATTTTGTATCCCATAAAACTAAATTTCATAAATAAAGAATAAATGAAGTCCCTGCAGATAAGTAAATGCTGAAGGAATTTGTAAACATGAAGCTGGCTCTACAAGAACTAATCAAAGGAGTTCTAAACATTGAAACAAAAGGTCAAAATACACCAGTAGAAAAAGACTGGAAAGCATACAGTTCATAGGTCTATGAAACATCAACACAGTAAAGAAAATAAATAAAGTAACTAAATAACAGCTAGTATGATGAATAGAATAGTACCTTGTATATCATTATTAACTCTGAATATTAATGGTATCAATGCCATTAGACTGGAAGAATGGGGGTGACAGAAAACAAAACAAAGTCTAAATATCTGCTTTCTTCAAGAGACTCACTTAACTCTCAAAGGCATCTATAAACTCAGAGTAAAAAGGTGGGGGAAAATATTTCATGCAGATGGAAACCAAAAATGAGTAGGAATAGCCATTCTGATATCAGATAAAATAGATTTTAAATTAACAAAAGCAAAAAAGACAAAAATGGCTATTATCTGATGGTAAAGGGATTAATACAACAAGAAGACATAACAATTTTAAATGTTTATGTGCCTAACACCGGAGGCCCCAGTTTTATAAACCAAATTTGACTAGACCTAAAAAAAGAAATAGATAGCAACACAGTAATAGTGGGAAACTTCAACACTCCACTGAGAACAATAGACATATCATCAAGGCAGGAAATCAACAGAGAAACATGAAGTTAAACAGAACTCTAGAGGAAATGGAGTGAACAGACATCTACAAAATATTCCATCCCCAAACTATAGGATATATATTTTTCTTATTATCACATAAAACACTCTCCAAGATGGAGCATATGATAGGCCAAAAAATCAAGTCTCAATAATTTCAAAAAAATCAAAATCATATCATGCACCATCTCTGACCACAGTGGAATAAAAGTAGAAATTAACTCCAAGAATAACTAACAAAACCGAACAAATGCAAGGAGGTTAAACACTTTACTTCTGAATGATCCTTTATTTAACAATAATGTCAAGATGGACATTTTAAAATTCCTTGAAATGGATGACAACAATTAAGCAAGTTTTCAAAACCCCTGAAACACAAAATTGTGTTCAGAGAAGAATTTAGTGTTGAAGTTCTACATTAATAAGACTAAAAGATCATGTATTTATCACTTAACATCATACCTCAAAGAACTAGAGAAACATGAAAAAAAAATTCCAAAGCTAGCAGAAGAAATAACAAAGATCAGAGCAGAACTAAATTAAAAAATAATTACAAAGGATCAATGAAACAGAAAGTTAGTTATTTGAAAAGATAGACAAAATTGATAGACTACTAGTTAGATTAATTAAGATATAAAGAGAGAAGACTCAAATCAGCTCAATCAGAAATAAAAAAGAGACATTACAAGTGATTAAAAAAAAGGAAATTCAAAAAATCATGAGATTACTTTTAACACCTCTATGCAAACAAACCAGAAAGTCTAGAGGAAATGGACAATGGATACATTTAAAAAAAAAATACAACCTCCCAACTTTGAATCAGGAAGAAATAAAAACCCTAAACAGATCAATAATAAATGGCAAACTTGAAACAGTAATTAGAAGTCTTCCAAGAAAATAAAAGTCAAGGATCTGATGAACTTACAGCTGAATTCTACCAGATCTTCAAAGAAGAACTGGTACCAATTTTATTAAAGCTATTGCACAAAACTGAAGAGACGAAATCCTCCCTAACTCATTCCATGGGGATAGTATCACTCTGATATCAAAGCCAGGAAAAAGACACAAAAAAGGAAAAAAAAAAGAAAAAAAAAAAAAGAAAACTGTAGCCAATACCCATTATGAACAAAGACACTGAAATCCTCAGCAAAACATTAATAAACCAAATTTAATAGCACATAAAAATAATAATAATAGACCACGACTAAGTGGATTTTATTTGAGGAATGCAATAGCAGTTCTACATAAGCAACTCAAAAAATGTGATCCACTATATTAACATAATTAAAAACAAAAATTATATGATCATTTCAATAGATGCAGAAAAAGCATTCAGTAAAATTCAACATCTCTTTCTGATGAAAACCCTCAGCAAAATGGGCATTGAGGGAACATTCCTCAAAATCATAAAACCTATAAGCAACAAACGCAAGCCAATGTCATCCTGAACAGAGAAAGCTTGAACACATCCCCCTGCAGAGTGGAAACAAAGCAAGGATGCCCACTTTCACCACTACTATTCTACATAGTACTAGAAATCCTAGCCAGAGCAATAAAACAACAAAAAGAAATAAAAGGTATCCAAACTGGAAAAGAATAAATCAAACTATTTCTGTATGCCAACAATATGGTCTTATGTTTAGAGAAACATAAGACATCTAAAAGACCCTGGACTTGGTAAATAAATTAGCAAAATTTCAGGATACAAAGTCAACACACACAAATCTATAGCACTGCTATATACCAACAGCAACCAAGCTGAGAGTCAAATCAGGAACTCAATTCCATTTACAATAGCAGCTAGAAATATAAAATAACTAGGAATATATTTAAACAAAGAGGTGAAATAGCTCCACAAGGAGAACTACAATATTCTGGTGAAAGAAACCGCAGAGACACAAACAAATGGAGAAACATCCCATGCTCATGGATTGGAAGAATAAACATTACTAAATTGATCATATTGCCCAAAGTAATCTACAGATTCAATGCAATCCCTATTAAACTACCAATGTAATTTTCCACAGAACTAGAAAAAAAAATTATAACATTTATATGGAACATTAAAAAGAGCCAGAATAAGCCGGGCTCGGTGGCTCAGCCTGTAATCCTGAACTTTGGGAGGCTTGAGGTGAGTGTATTGCCTGAGCCCGCGGGTTTGAGACCCGCCTGGGCAACTTGGCGAGACCTCATCTCTACAATAAATCAAAAAAATTAGCTGGGCGTGGTAGCGTGCGCCTATAGTTCCAGCTACTTGGAAGGCTGAGGTGGAAGGATCGCCGGAGCCCAGCAGGTCGCGGCTGTGGTGGCTGGGAGTGGCCATGGCACTCCAGTCTGGGTGACAGAGTGAGACTCCAACTCAAAAAAAAATAACAAAGCAACAAAGCTGGAAGCATCACATTACCTGACTTCAAATTATACTACAAGGCTGTAATAACCAAAACAGCATGATACTTGTATAAGAGCAGACACATGACCCGATGGAACAGAATAGAGAATCCACAAATAAATCTAAATACCTACATCCAATTTATTTTGACAAAGCAGACAAACAGGGATGGATGGGAAACCCTATTCAACAAATGGTGCTGGGAAAATTGGACAGCTACATGCAAAAAAATGAAACTTGATCCCTATCTCTCCCCATATACAAAAATTAACACAAGATGGATTAAAAACTTCAATGTCAGACCTGAAACCATAAAAATCCTAGAAAAAAAACTAGAAAAAACTCTTCTCGACATTGGCCTACATAAAGAATGTATGGCTAAAAGTCTCAAAGTAAATACAACTAAACAAACAAACAAACAAAAACACTAAATAAGTGGAATTTAATTAAACTAAAAAGCTTCTGTACAGAAAAATAATCAACAAAGCAAACAGGCAACCTACAGAATGGGAGAAGATATTCACAAACTACACATCTGGCAAAGAAACAATATTTAGAAACTATAAAGAACTCAAACAAATCAACAAGAAAAAAGCAAATAACCCCATTTAAAAATGAGAAAACAACAGTGAAAGGAGTTACCTATAGAAACCTAGAATACACTTAGTTTAGCATAGTCTTTTTGCCTCGGGATACCCATTTTTACTTAGACTTTACTCCTGACTCACTTTAAATCTAGCACAGGTTAGACATAGAGAAGTTCCAATAAGCAGGTTTTAGGAAATGTTCAGATGTTTCACTGCAGGCCTAACTGACAGCCTACCCTGCCCCCTTGGCAAATCTCTGTCAGATGCAAGACCAGAATAGTTCAACCTTTCAATTTATGGTTTAGCATAAAAATCTCTAGGAAATTTTTCAGGTTCCTTTTCAAGGCAGAAGATCAAAGGTCACCCCCTAGCTGGTGGAAGCCATACAAATGATAATAAGACCACCTTTTGGTCAAGGAGTTTGTGGATTGCAAACGTCTGACAAGTGTCTTGCAGGAAAACCCTTCCTCTTGTGTCTCATCTAGTACACCACCATGGCAGCACTTATGTGACTAACCCACCCATCCACCTGTTGCCCATCACCTGATGTCAGTACCTGGGCTTACCTGCACCTTTGTGTTGACATGAAGCAGATCACCACCCAATTATCTTAATGACCTTCCCCAATCCGAGGGAAATGAATAAAAGAACTCAATCACAAGCAACAAGTCTCCACTGCCTTTCTAAGCTGTGGTGTGACCATGTGCTCTTTGAGTTATGGCCAGGCCCTGTTTTCTTAAGCTTTGGCCTCCTCCCCTACCATGGGAAGGTGAATCTTCTCTTTCTCTCTAATTTACTTTCTAAATAAGCTATATTATCTAATAACTTCTGTGCAATTCTTTGCCTCTTTCTTGTGACATTGGATCACACACCAGACACTCCACACCCCCAGCGGGCCTGACCTAACATTCTAAGCCCACTGGTAGTGTGACCCTAGCAAACTTGAACAGACACCTCTAAAAAAAAGATATACAAATGGCCAGCAAACATATAAAAAATGTTCAACTTCAGTAATTATCAAGAAAATGCAAATTAAAACCACAATGAAATACCACCTCATGCCAATCAGAATGGTTATTATTAAAAAAAATCATAAAACAACAACAAAAAAAATCATACTCCCAAAGGGGGAAAAAACATTTTTAGATATAAAACACTTAAACCAAAATATAGTTATTATTAATTATCAAACAAAAGTAGTTATTGAAAATGTCTACTTCACAAATTTTGTCAACAGATACTAAGAAATGTGATACCAAAATTCAACAAATATGACTTAATTGAACTATTTTGTGCATAAATTTTAATACAGTATGTCTAATACTATATATATTTATATACACACACCCATGTGTGCCTTATCGCTAATCTAACAATTTCTTTTAAACAAATTTTTTCAATCTTTGAACTAGCTACCTATTGCCTTAAAAAAAAGTACTTTAAAAAAATATAATATGATATTGATGCAATGATTTTTTGATCTCACTCTCATTTAGAAACAACAAATGTAAGTAATTAATATAGTAAAATACATTAGTAAATTTTTTCATAATAAGTATTAGGTAAGCAGATAATAAAGTTAAAGTGAAAATAATAAAATAGTTCTGAACTTAATTTTTAAATTATCAATAGACAATGTTATTTATTGATTTTTTAAAATTTGTTTTGTTTTAATTAATAGCACTGATCACAAGCTGTCCAATCTCTTTCCTTCTGGCCACATGATAGGATAACACCTCTCTTCCCGCTTGAATTTAGATGTAGACACAGTACTTATTCAGACAATGAACTTTGAATGTTAGTCTATGACACATTTTGACATAAGGTTTTTTTTGTTGTTGTTGTTCTTTTGAGTTGGAGTCTCACTCTGTCGCCCAGACTGGAGTGCAGTGGCACGCTCCCAGCCACCGCAGCCTCGCACTACTGGGCTCCAGCAATCCTTCCGCCTCAGCCTTCCAAGTAGCCGGAATTACAGGCGCGCACTACCATACCCAGCTAATTTTTTGTAATTTATTGTAAAGACGAGGTCTTGCCAAGTTGCCCGAGCAGGTCTTGAACCCACAGGCTCAGGCAATCCACTTGCCTAGGCCTCCCAAAGCGCTGGGATTACAGGCTGAGCCACCGAGCCTGGCCTTGACATAAGTTTTAAGACTGACTGCATCCTTCACCAGTTTCCTCTTTCCTCTGCCACAGTGATCATCAAATGTTCAGATAGAGAATGCTTCACCTGCATGTGCCTCTCTTAAGGATCATGTTAACCATGTTACAAAAATGAGAAGTATAATATTATTGTTTTACACCATTAAGTTGTGGTGTCTATTTGTTACTACAACATAACCTAGCTTATCTTGACAAATTCCATTCAATTTAATAATGTTTTTATTTTCTTATATAATTTCTGACTTTTTCCATAAACAATTGAAGAACACACTTTAACATATTTTAATCTTTGTTACCTTTGCCATCAAAGCAGAAGGAAGTATGCTGTAATATTTTTCACACCTTTCATTTACTTTGAAATATATTTTATAATGAAAAAGAACATTCTCATAGCGAATACTTACAACAAAGCACTTATGTCAGAACTAAGGATTAAAATGATATATTTTTACATTCTTGAAACAAGACTTCATTTATATTTATAACAGTAAGAGTAATTTATAACTTTAGATATGAGAACTTATCCTTTGATTAAATTTTTAAATGCACAAATATATTTATTCATTGATTCAAAATATTTATTAATTTTAAATGAGTGCAGAACAAAGAAGACAAAATCCTTGTCCTTGTCCTTAAGCAACTTATATTCTGTTGCAATCAGGCAGGTGATTCAGGAAAAAAAATGACTTAAATAAAATTATTATGGAATAAAGTGAATTAGGTGAAAAGACTGAGGCTTCTGGGAACTAAAGATGAGCTTTCTGTTTAAAATTATATATAAAGGGATGGTTTCATAGCGAAGGAACAATTTGGTCGGATTTTAGAGCAGTCAAGCTATCTAGGTCTCTTAAGAACGCGCTTTCTAGGTACGTGGACTGGCAAGAGCAAAGAATATTAGGCTGGAACATACCTTGTGATGGTGAGAAGAGCAAGGAGGCCGGTGCAGCTGGAAGAGGGAGAATCGCAGGGCAAGAATCAAAGATAAGGACTCAGAGGTAACTATGAGTCAGATTCTAAAGGGATTCCTAGTTTTTAAAATAAGTTGGATTTGATTTTCTGTGAGAAAGGAAGTCACTGGAGAGTTGGAACATTGCAAAAGGACGTTTGCGTTGAGTAGAATGTCAGACTGTAAAGGCCTAAGAGGGACAAGGTGGCAACTGTGGGTGAGTTAAGAAGTGGTCAAATTTTAGCATATTTTGAATAAAACATCAACAGTATTTGCTGATGGATTGAAAGTAAACCTTAAAGAAAACGAGAGGAATCAAAGATAAAGTATTTATAAACTAAGATGGGGAGAATGGATTTGACAGCGCAATATCAACTTGTTCTAAACGCTGTTCAGTAACTTTTCTGTTTGATATCTTATTGTAGATGTAACTTCACTGTCTGAATAAACAGAGCTGTTGTTGTCTTGCCTGAAATGAACATGGGAAGTGCCAGAAACAGGAAGCTATTGTGGATAATCCTTTTGACATGATTCTCTTCTGTCCCTTCACAGTATCACCAGCCTCCGAGGACACTGCCACATCTGCTTGGTCTGGCTGTTAATCATTCTGCCTTTTTACATTGATCTGCTCCTTGCTGACATTAGATTCTACTTCTAAATATGGGTGGATGGAGAGCTTTACTTTTTTAATACATCATCTGCCTGGTTTTCAAACTGTAGTTTATGTTTTTCTATCCTTATAAAAAAATCTCAAATAAATTAAATGTTTAACATGAATGAGTTAGATTAAATAGAGAGAGTGCAGTAACATGTAATGGATAGGATGGTTAATATTGCCTACAGATTTTCATTTAAAAATAATGCCTTCTAGCTCTATAATTTCTACAATGTAAAAGTAGAATTCTGCCCTGTTTTGTAGTTATTTATGAGTCGTCAGAGTCAAAATTGCACTCTCCAAACTGTAGCTATCAATTCATAGCTACTTATCCACATCTACATTCTGCCACATACTGGATGAATTTTATTGCTGTCGAAGCCCATTTTGAAAATCTAATATTTGTACTATACTTCAGATTTTTGATTGATCCTCAATTTCTTTGGAGCCTAGTGAATTGCTGGGTTCCATGAAAAGTCATGGAAAAGCAATTCCCATGCACAATGAGATACACATCACTAATTCCAAAGCAATTTCACAAAGAATCTCTGGAACTGTTCTGCCATGACTGACTCTAATTCCTCTAACTTTAGGAGTTTCACATCAGTCTAAGGGAATTTGTGCATGAGAAGAAAAATTGAAGACTCTCCATTCTTATCTTCTCTTTATCTTAATCCACCCCAAAACACTTCTTATCTCCCAATGCTAAATATAAGCAAATAAGCTTCCTTGCTGATTAAGAAACAAACATTTGTACGTGTAAACACTTGGCTTTATATCTTGGGAGGCATCTATAGCTACTCAGATATAATGCTTTTTAATTTTTATTTGTATCTTGACATTGTACCTATCAATCCTGTTCTTTCATAGGGATATCAAAGAAGTTAGTGGAATGAGTTATCAGGTTTCATGTTGAAAAACCCTATTAATTTGAATTGATAACTCTCTAACACCAAAGAATATGTCTGTGCATTATAACATGTTGCCAAAAATAAGAAGAAAGAAACACAAAATATCAAGTCTATTAGTAAGATTGTAGAAACAATTCTCACAAAAAAGAAATAAAAGTTCACTAAAAGTAAACAAAGATTCCAGTCCTATAGAATGCAAAGGAATAGCTATGAAGAGAATAATTAAAGATATTTGTCGCTCATAAAATTGGCTAACATTAACACCAAATTTTAGTAATTTTGTAATGGAACAGAAATTCTTGCACATTGCAGAACAGAATGTTAATAGTACTGACTTTTTAGAACAATTTAGCAATTTTTATTAAAAGCATTATAATATTTTACATTATATGGTTCAACAATTCTGCTTTTTCCCTGCTTTAGGTACTTAAGTCATCTACATAGGTGTATACAGACATTTCAATAATTACATTGCAATTATATAAAAGGGTTAATCAAATAAAATAAACATTTTACATTGGAAAGGCAAATATGCTATATTAGTCACATGCTGGTGTGCTTGAGTATTAGGAAACAGTCAGGACCTAATCTCCAAGCTATTCAGCTTGCTATAATTTAAATATACTCAAGCAAAATTCTTCAAAACTGAAAAAAATATTATTGATTTTCTTCTTTGACTGTCAAGATAATCACCAAACTTTTGTATTTCTGAAAATCATGTATAAATATTACATACTTTAAATATAACTCTTTACTGGATATTAAATTGCAGATGACAATTATTCCACATACCAAGCTCAGGGAAAATTGACTTGTTATTAGTGGTGAGATCACAAACTTCTTGACTTGTTTTTTAAACTATGTACTTTATTAAAAAATATTTCTAAAATAAGACAAAAAACAATGTTAAGCATATTCCCTATTTTCATAGAAAAGAATCATAGAAATTATTTGAAAACTATTTTTAGCAATATCTAATTACTTTTTCTTCTGTTTGCTGTCTGCAAGGTATCTAATGATAACATTTTACTAAATTAGAAGTTGCATTTTTAACACTGCCACTGACACTGCTGATTAAAATCAGAAAGAATAGCAGTCATTTATTTCTGTAACTCAGACACTTGTCTATGATTCTAACTTATAATGAAATGGTCATTTTAAATTGGTTGGAGTGTTGGAGACATGCTGATTAAGTCATCCAATACTTGTAAAAGAAAAAAAAAAGCATTTTCTTTATTGATAATGATTGCTGAAAATATGTTGTGTATAAATGGGCAAAAGATAACCAGAAAAATAGCCAATATTATGCTTCTGAAGAATAAAACAGCATTTAAATAAAAAGATGAATTTTAAGTTCAATATTGAAAAATCATAGACAACACAGATGTCTGGGTTGTTTGCCTTCCATGTCTCACATTATTGAATTTGCTCTGTTGACGATATAGGAAGAGTTCAGGACTTATATCCTGGTATCAAATTCACATGAATTTGAGTACTGACTCCTGTAGTATCTGTGACCTCGTGTGACTTATTTTAATACTCAAAGCTACAAAATTCTTTGATCTAAAATACGCGTATTATAAGGCAATCTACCATAAATGAAGGTCTTAGGGAATAAATAATTAGCATCAAGAGTTTAGCAAACTTCCAAGAAAGCTAGGAAGGACTTAACATGTAGGATTTATTTATTTATTTATTTATTTTTATTTTTATTTTTTTTGAGTTGGAGTCTCACTCTGTCACCCAGACTGGAGTGCAGTGGCCGCTCCCGGCCACCACAGCCTCAACCCGTTGGGCTCTGGCTATCCTTCTGCCTCAGCCTTCCAAGTAGTTGAAACTACAGGTGTGCACTACCACACCCAGCTAAGTTTTTTTTTTGATTTATTGTAGAGATGAGGTCTCACCAAGTTGCCCAGGCGGGTCTCGAACCCGCGTGCTCAGGCAATCCACTCACCTCAGCCTCCCAAGGCGCAGGATTACAGGCTGAGCCACCAAGTCCGGCTACATATAGGATTTATGATGCTGAAGATCATTACAATGATGTGCATTATGATATTAAAAGAGTAAAAAGAAGATTCATGGAGGGACACAGGCATTAGAATTCTACACTACAAAGTGCTCCTTCTCATAAACAAAAACCACCAAGAGATTTTTTTTACATATTTCAGATGCTTAACATTTGTTATATGCAAAATAAATTTTTATGTAGTGATTTATGAAGTAAGAAAGAAAGAAAGAAAGAAAGAAAATACATTTTCTTCAAGGAACGTCCAAACAGTACATATGAATTTATTTTTTAAAAGATAACAGCTTTGTTGTGATATAATTTAAATAACATAAACCTGATATTTTTAAAGTGTACAGTTTAGTGGTGTTTAGTAAGCTCACAGGATTATGCATCATTGTCTAATTCCGGAACATTTTCCTGAACCCAAAAATAAAACTCATGCCCACTTTAAGTCATTCCCAATATCTACCTCCACCCAAAACCCTGACAGACATTACTTAACCCATTTTCTATCTATATGAATTTTTCTATTCTAGGTTTTTTATGTAAATTGAATTATACAATATGTGACATTTTGCATCTGAATATTTTTATTTTGTACAATGTTTTTAAGGTTCATCCATATGGTAGCATATAGTATCAGTACTTTTCCTTTATGGCTGATTAATATTACATTGTATGACTATGTCATATTTTGTTCATTCATTATTTATTGATCTATTTTTTAATTATTATAAATAATTCTTCTATGAACATTTGTGTAGGAGTTTTTGTGTGGATGAATATTTTCATTTCTCTTAGGTATATACCTAGGAATGAATTTGTTTGTTCATCTAGAAACTCTAAGTTTTAAGACATACTATACATTTTAATTCAGGTGTCCAACCCCACATCTACTGACACTTTCTAAGTTAAACATTTTAGCTAATAAATAAATAAATATTGATTGTATGCAATGTAAGCACCACAGTAATAAGAATCAAAATTACCAGGATGAATCAGGAAAGATGTGTCTTTGATGAGTTTGAAGTTTTGTATAAAGGCAGATGAGAAAAGACCATTCAATAATATAGTTTCTCCTTCCCTGCAATAAAAATGTTTCCTGTTTCTTCAAATCTATTAAAAATGAAAATTAATTTGGAAAATGTTTCTTTCAATTGCAAATTTACAAAATTAAGACATTATCATATCTAATACTATCATCACTATCACTTTACCATTGGTCATAGGCTAATCATAAAAATCAAATATGAAATAAGTTCATTCCATAGCATACACTGGAGACACAAAGTTAAAAATGCCTTAAATATCAGTCTTCAAGTTTTAAGTGACTTCACATTCAAGAATATTCTATCAGTCTCTTTATTTTATAAGGCAGAGAAAACAAAATGCTGTTTCTACAAAGTCAAAATTGTTTTATTCTTGGTAATATTAATGTACATAGGGATTTCCTGTCCCATATTAGGATTGATCCTATTTGCCAGAAATATTTACGGGTAAGTCCTTTTGCAAAATTTCAATCCTTGCCCTGAGGTTCCAAGTAAAATGTATATTAACATAATCAGAAAAATATCAGAATTTATCAATTGATCAAAGCTATTCATAGATACCTTAGTTTGGACTAGAACACTCTTGGAGATTTTTACTGTAAGATAAATTGATTGAGTTCACTTTATAATATTTTTTTTGTATATTAAAACCCTGCAAAAAATAGTTATTACAAGCTGATTCTGGAAATTGAAGTGTAATAAAAATATTAGATGCCAGAAAATAGAATAGTGTATATTTCATCAATTCTCTATCATTATAATTTAAATTTACCCCACATATAGCACTACATTTAATTCCTCTGTAATGAAATCCTATGTGCTATAGCAAATTCTGTTGAAAATGAAGATAAAAGTTAAAGGGATGATGAGTTTCCCTTATTTAATACAATTCCTCTGCCCTTTACTACCAAATTCATTGGTATTTTATAATAAGCTATCAAAAGTATGGCAATAGAAAATTTTATTGTTCATAAATGTGTGAGGCAGTGTATTGCCATAGTTTGAAGACATCTGGAAGCCAAAGGTGTCTGACATCAAGACGTTGGCAGCACCAAAATTCCTCGGAAGCCTAGGAGCGTATCTTTGCTTGACTTTTTACGAAAGTGGCCCCAGGAATTCTTTTGCTTGTAGTTGTATCACTCTAATCTCTACTTCCATCTTTGTATGTCCTTTTTCTCTTTGTGCTTCTTCTAGGGATACTTGCAATTGGATTTTTGGCTGACCTAGATAATTGAAGATACTCTCATTTTTAGGTTATTAAACCTATTGTAACATAAAAAACTTAAAAATTAAAGTTTCAGAAATTAGAACATGGACATATCTTTGGCATGCCACCGTTCACTAAAATCACTACATTAACTTCCAAGACCTTGAATTTGTTTTGTCTTTTTAACATTTTTATAAAATAGAATCATATGTTACATACTAATTTCGGTGTTGTTTTTTTTACTAAATTTTATATATGCAAATTTTGATCATGTTGCTTTACGCTAAAAGTCTGCTGTGATTAAATAGGGCTTGATTCTTCTGCTCTCAGCTCTCTTTTTGCTCACTGCTTCCCTTGCTTACTTGCAGCTAAGCTTGTATTTAGATTAGGTTCAGAGGAAGGAAGAGAAAAAATGGTACATTTACGTATTTTTTAATATTAATCAAGGAATGCAGAGAATAGTTACGCTTCTTGATGACAACAAATAAAAATAAAAATGAGGAAAATAAAAACTCTGAATCTTAAATCACAAAGCAATAAAAATTATAAAAAATACTATCCTTAAGAAGATAGATAACATAGTATTAATGATTTAAATAAGTCAACATACAAGCTATTGATATATCTGCATGCAATATTCAATTCTTTTTTTTTTTTTTTTTTGAGTTGGAGTCTCACTCTGTCGCCCAGACTGGAGTGCAGTGGGCGCTCCCGGCCACCACAGCCTCGACCTGCTGGGCTCCGGCGATCCTTCCGCCTCAGCCTTCCAAGTAGCTGGAACTACAGGCGCGCGCTACCACGCCCGGCTAATTTTTTGATTTATTGTAGAGATGAGGTCTTGCCAATTTGCCCAGGTGGGTCTCAAACCCGCCGGCTCAGGCAATTCACTCACCTCAGCCTCCCCAGGCGAGGGATTACAGGCTGAGCCACCGGCCCGGCGATATTCAATTCTTAAAGTGCATACTACTTTGTTAGGTGACCTGGTAATATTTTCAGTTGCTGTACCCAAAGAAGGAGTTTCCTAGGAACCTGTAGAGATAGATTCATAAATTTAATCAAACAGACTATTTCATTGGAAGAATATTATATATAAAATAGATTATATATCATATATCATAATTATATACTGAAAGAGAAAAGAATGTTGTCAATAAAATTAACCTTCTTTAAATAAAATTGGAAGAAAATATTGCTTTTTCTATTTATTTAAGTAGTCAGCAATGAAAAGTAACATAATTTTTTTTTTCCTCTTATAATTTTTATTTTAAAATTATGGGGTACAATTCAGGGTGAGGTATACAAATATTCATTGTGCAGGTACCCTTGTTGATAAGGTGTGCCCCCCCATCCCAGGCAGATATTGACTACTGTTAATCCTACCTCCCTGACCCCACCCTGGCAGTTTCCTGCTACTGCCAATCCTCTTCATATAATATTACAGTAGTATTACAGTAGTTGTTCAAGGTCTATTTATGAGTGAGAACATGTGATACTCAGCTCTTTGTTTTTGTGAGAGATCACTCAGTATTATAAACTCTAATTCCATCCAGGTTGCTGCAAAGTTCATGGTTTTGTTCTTCTTTATTGCTGCTTAATATTCCATTGTGTATATGTACCACATTTTTTTAATCCAGTCCTCTTTTGATGGACAGCATGGTTGCTTCCAGGTTCTTCCTATTGTGAGCAATGCTGCAATAAACATACGTGTGCAGGTATCTTTTTTATAGAGTGATTTGAGTTCTTCTGGGTATATTCCCAGTAGGGGAATTGCGGGGTCAAAGGGAAGGTAGATTTTTAGAACTTTTAGGAATTCATAATAGATTTGAAGAAACAGGAAACATTTTTATTGCAGGGAAGGAGAAACTATATTATTGAATGGTCTT
>CAUYQG010052963.1:0-32090 GCA_963574415.1 Tarsius wallacei
CTACCAAAAATTTAAAAAGATAAGGAAGGACACTACATAATGATAAAAGGTTTGCTCCATCAACAAGAAATATCCATCCTAAACATATATGCATCCAACACAGGAGCACCAGTTTTTATAAAGCAGCTACTAAGTAAACTAAAAAAAGATATTAACTCCAGCACTATCATAGCTGGAGACTTAAATACCCCACTAACAACCCTAGATGGATCATCAGGGCAAGAAATCAACAAAGAGATCTGGAACCTCAACTTGACACTTGACCAAATGGACTTAGTAGATACTTACAGAACAACCACAGAGTATACATTCTGCTCATCACCACAAGGAAAGTACTCCAAGATTGACCATGTCCTCAGCCATAAATCAAGCATAAACTGTTTCACAAGATTGAAATACTGCCATGCACCTTCTCAGACCACAGTGGAATACAAACAAATATCACCACAAACAGAAATTCCCCCAAAATCACAAAGACATGAACACCAAATGGTATTATGCTGAACAACTCCTGGGTCAACACAAAAATCAAAACAGGAATTAAAAGAGTCCTGGAAACAAATGAAAATGAAGAAACATTTTACCAAAACCTCTGGGTAATACAAATGATTATCAAAGATCAAAGAAAGCAGTACTGAGAGGGGAATTTATATCTCTATGAACACACATCAAGAAAATAGAAAAAGTTAACGGCCTAACAAATCATCTAAGGGAGCTGGAATGACAAGACCAGCCGGGCTCGGCGGCTCAGCCTGTAATTCCAGCAGTTTGGGAGGCTGAGGTGAATGGATTGCCAGAGCCCCTGGGTTTGAGACCCACCCAGGCAGCTTGGCGAGACCTCGTCTCTACAATAAATTAAAAAATTAGCCAGGTGTGGCAGCACACGCATGTAGTTTCAGCTACTTGGAAGCTGAGGTGGAAGGATCGCCAGAGACCAGCAGGCCAAGACTGTGGTGACCAAGAGCGTGCTACTCCAACTAAAAAAAAAAAGAAAGAAAAAAAAAGGCAAGACCACCAAAACCCTAACTTTAGCAGAAGACTCCAGATCACCAAAGTAAAAGAGCCCAAATACAGGAAATAGAAGACAATAATACTATAGAAAAAAATCAATGAAACAAACACCTGGCTCTTTGAAAGGATAAACAAGACTGATGGAGCCCTAGCCAGAATGACCAAGAAAAAGAGAGAAAAGCCCAAATAAATACAATCAGAAACACGAAAGATCAAGTCACAAATGACCCCAAGGAAATACAAATGATTATCAAAGATTACTATTCACACTTGTATGGAAAAAAACTCGATAACCTAAATGAAATGGAGGACTTTCTAACATCACACAACCTCCCAAGGTTGAAACAAGGAGAAATTGGGATCCTAAATAGACCAATAACAACCCAGGAAATTGACTCTGTCATAAGAAAACTACCTACAAAAAAAAAAAAAAAAAAGCCCTGGACCAGATGGATTTCCAGCGGAATTCTACAAAACATACAAGGAGTTAATATAAATTTCATTGAAAGTATTCCAGGCAATCGAGAAAGATAGAATGTCCCCCAAATCATTTTAGGAAGCTAACATCACACTGATACCCAAACCGGGTAAAGATCCAACTAAGAAAGAGAACTACTGGCCAATATCCCTGATGAACCAGATCCAAAGATACTTAACAAGACTCTAGCAAATCGGATCCAACAATACATCTCAAAAATCATCCACCATGACCAAGTAGGCTTCATCCCTGGCTAGTTCAACATCTGCAAGACCATAAATAAAATTAAATACATCAACAGATATAAAAACTAGAAAACATGATTATATCATTAGATGCAGAAAAAGCTTTCAGTAAAATCCAGCATCCCTTCTTGATAAAAACCCTTGAACACCTTGGCATTGAGGGAACTTATCTCAAAATAGTAAGAGCCATCTATGATAAACCCACAGCCAACATATTGCTAATCAGGCAGAAATAGGAAGCATTTGCCTTGAAAACCAGAACAAGAGAAGGCTGCCTACTCTCACCCCTCCTGTTCAACACAGTGTTGGAAGTCCTAGCTAGAGCAGTGAGACAAGAGAAAGAAATCATTGGTATCCAAATAGAAAAAAAGTCAAGTTATCTCTCTTAGCTGGAAATATGATCCTATAACCCGAAAATCCAAGCAAATCTGTCAAAAACTTTTTGCACTGATAAGGGACTTTGGCAAAGTCTCAGGGTACAAAATAAATGTGCAAAATATAGTCACATTCTTATACACCATCAACAAACAAAGAACCAAATCAAAAGCACAATCCCATTCACAGTAGCCACACAAAAAATGAAATACCTCTGCATCTTCCTAACCAGAGAAGTGAAAGACCTGTACAATGAAAACTATAAAACAATGCTCAAAGAAGTCAAAGATGACACAAACAAATGGAAAAATATTCCATGCTCATGGATTGGAAAAATCTACATTGTTAAGTTGTTCATCCTACCAAAGGCAATCTACAGATTCAACACTATACCCATTAAATTCCCAACATATTCTTCTCAGACCTGGGAACAACAATATAGAAACTCATATGGAAACATAAATGACCACAAATAGCCAAAACAACCCTTAGCTAAATAAACAAAGTGGAAGGCTTTCAGACTTTAAACTTTATTATAAGGTTACAATAATCGAAACAACCCGGTATTGGCACAAGAACAGGCATATATAGAGATCAATGGAACAGGATAGAGATTTCGGAAGCAAAATCTTAATTTCTCAACCAACTCATCTTCAACACAGCCTCCAACAACAACCACTGGGAGAGGAGAACCTATTCAGTAAACAGTGCTGGGAAAACTGGCTGACCATGTAGAGAAGTATAAAACAGGACCCCTACCTATCACCATACACAAAAATTAACTCCAAATGGATAAGGTACTAAATGTAAAACCTCAAACATTAAGAATCTTAGAAAACACAAGAGACATTCTTATGGAATTTGGAATAGGCAACCAATTCCTGATCAAAACCCCAAAAGCCCATGCCATAAGAGATTTTATTGGCAGGTGGGACCTCATCAAGCTGAAGTGTTTCTGCAAAGCAAAAGAAACCATCAAGAGAGTAGGCAGACAGCCCACAGAATGGGAAAAAATATTTGCCAACTGTATATGTCACAAAGGTCTCACATCCAGGATCTACAAGGAGTTCAAACATGCCAAAAGAAAAAAAAAACAGCCCATTAAAAAGTGGGCAAAAGATATGAATAGACATTTCTCAAAAGAAGACATATGAGCAGCCAACAGTCACATGGAAAAATGCTCAGCCTCACTAATCATCAGATAAATGCAAATCATAACCACATTGAGATACCACCTAACTCCAGTAAGAATGGCCATCATTAATAAAAACAAACAACAGATGCTGGCGAGGATGCTGAGGAAAGGGGAACTCTTCTATACTGTTGGTGGGAATGCAAACTAGAGCACCCTCTTTGGAATACAGTGTGATGATTTCTAAAAGAACTAGACCTTCCATACAACCCAGCAATTCCCCTTCTGGGAATATACCCAGAGGAACTTAAATCACTCTACAGAAAAGATACCTACACATGCATGTTTACTGCAGCACTATTTACTATAGCAAAAACATGGAACCAACTGTGCTGCCCATCAAAACTGGACTGGATAAAAAAATGTGGTACATATACACGATGGAATAGTATGCAGCCATAAAGGAGAACAAAATTATGGACTTTGCAGCAACTTGGATGGATATAGTCTATCATCCTCAGTGATCTATTACAGAAACAAAGAACTGAGTACCACATGTTCTAACTCATAAGCAGACTCTGAACACTTACCATAATATAATGAGAAAGGGACTGGCAGTAGTGGGACACTGCCAGGGGAAGGGGGGGCGGCACATAACATCAATAAGGTAACTGATCTCAAACCAGGCGAAGTGGAGACTAAAGGGAGGCCCAAACTTTACCTGTATGATAACTACTTGTATACCTAATTCTGAATTGTACCTCAAATCTTTAAAATAAATAAATAAATAAATAAATAACTCTTAAAATTTAATAATGAGACAAAATTTAAATAAATATTTTACCAAGATGTATGAATGGCTAAAAAACACATGAAAAGATGTTCAACACCAATAGACATTAGGGAAATGCATACTAAAACCACAGTGAGATATTATGATGCAGTCATTAATGTGGCTGTAACCAAGAAGTCTGACAATATCAAGTGTTGCAAGAATGTGGAAAAACTGGAATGATTATTGTGGGAATGTGATATGGTTTCTTTTTTTTTTCTTTAGAAAGCAGGATTTATTGAGAGGACAGAAAAACTCCCACAGTGGGAGGGGACCTGAAGGGGTTGTCCATGAAATAGTTTCAATGACATTGGAAAAAGTTTGGCCGTTTCTTAAAAGTTAAACATACATCCTCCATACAACCCAGAATTCCATTTGTAGGTATATACTCAAGAGAAACAAAAATATATGTTCACACAAATAATGTGAATGCTCATAGCAGCAATATACACACTTGTCCAACACTAGAAGCAATCCAAATGGTGAATGGATTAAAAAAGTCCACTTGTACTTCTATAATAAAATACTTGAGACTGGGTAATTTATAAACAACAGAAACTTATTTCTCACAGTTCTGAAGTTTGGAAGTCTGGGATCAAGGTATCGGTAGGTTTGATGTCTGATGAAGGCCCAGTCTCTGCTTCCAAGATGGTGCCTTGTCTTTGTGTCCTCTGGACAGGACCAGTGCTGTAACCTCACACTGAAGAGGGAACAAAAGAACGAAAGGGACCTAGCTAGTTCTCTTTCACCTTATTATAAGGTGCTGATCCCATCCATTAGGATGAAGCCCACATGACCTCAACACCTTCTGAAGGCCTCATCACTTAATACTGATGCATGGGGATTTAGTTTCAACATGAATTTTAAAGGATAAACAAACATTCAAATCAGAGCAAGTGGCATATCTATACAATGGAGTAGTACTCACCAACATAAAGGAATAATACAGATATAAGCAACGGCATAGTTGAGCCTCAAAAACGTGACGTTATGTGAGAGAACCAAACAGAAAAGACGGCATGTTGTATGATTCCATTATAAGAAATCTACACTAATGGCAAAACTATAGCTCCAGAAAGTAGACAGAGAGTGCCTGGAGTTGGGGACAGAAAAGACTATAAGTAGGAATGATGGGAAGCTTTTTGGAGTGAAGAAAGTGGTGATGGTTGCACAGCTGTATGAATTTACCAAAAATCATCCAGCTATACACCTATGACAGGAGAATTCCATAGCAAAACTGGATGAAGTATACTGGCAAAATGGAGGCATCCCATGGCCTCTGAATGTTTATACAAATGTTGGTTTTGGTTGAATACTCAACCAACTTACTTTTGGTAGATCCAGAAGGTGATGGAATTGGGACATTTTACTCAAAATTAGGGACGTCCTGGGTTATGACATCCTTGTAAGCAGGTGGCTTTGTCTCTCTTCTGTTCTCTGTTCTCTCTTCCTAGTTAACATTCCTGGTCACCACATGTCATTCTGTTGCCCTTGTTCTTAAGTGGGTAAGGGTTACACAAACATGTGTTCAAATGGGCAAGTTGTTTAGACTCTGAGAGGTAGTATCTTCTGCTGTGAAGTGGAGATAATAAAACCAACCTCATCATGCTGATGGGCATAAATGACATGAAATGTCTGTGGAGCCCTGGCCCAGTGCCCATATACAGGAGCCATGCTACAAAGGTCAGCTGTCAGTCTCTCCTATTCTCCTTCACCAAACCTGCTTCCAGGAAAGAGGGTGCTATTAGTCATTGACACCTTATGGGAATGCATTTCACCAAATTTCTTCTTTGCAAACACCACCCTTTTCAGAGTAAAAGAAAGCCTTTTACCCTGCTGAAGAGAAAGATGGGCATAGACTGGGCCTCCAGCTCTTCCTAAAAACCCTGGATCTCACTCTCTAGTCTCCTCATATGGTTGCTCACCAATGACTTTGGAAAGAAGTCAATTTTTGGCAGATCAAAAACTGTACTTTCCCATCTTAAAGTGCTGTGCTCTCTGTCACAGGATCCCAATGAGAGTAGTGCTACTTTCGGATTAGATCAGCAGACAACCAGAATGCCAAGGACACAGCCACAGTTACCCAAATGCTGTGTGCTTATATGTTACTGTTACTGAGGACAAAGGTGCAGACAAAGCTGGGAGTAGGGCAAGGCCAGCAAGGAATGTATAATGCAATACTTAAGGAGGCACTCTGTCAGGTATCACCCTTGCTCTTGTATGGTCCTGAGAATGAGTGCCAGCTTAAGAGTGAACCCTAGGGCACAGCATTTAAGGAGGTACTGACTCTCAGGGTCATGCAAGTGTAGGGTAGACCCAGAGAAGGTGTCTTCTTCAAGGTTGCACCCTCGACACCTCACTTGTCTGAGTTGTAGTCGTAGCATATGGGGCCGACACCCAGGTCCAGATCAAAAACTGCAGTTAAAGCACCATCTCTGCCACCAATTAGCTATGTGCCCTTGGACAAGTCTACACCCCCAATTTCCTACCCGTCCTGGTTCTGTGATTCTAGGACCATTTTGCTACTCTAGGCCACAGAGCAAAACACTGATAGAAATACATGTTACCTAGATCCACCAGGTCCCAGTTCACATTTCATGTCTTCACAGAAGCATTCCCTGACCTTGTAGACCATCGTCTGTCATGTTCTACCAGCAACTTGTTCCTTTTATTTGCAGCAGTTATTACAACTTATTTTAATGTGTTGGTTTATATGGGGGGGTAGTCTAGACTATGGTGCAATAGTAAACAACCCTCAAATCTCAGGAGCTTAAACAATAAAGATTCCTAAAGGTTTCACTCCACACGTCTATGGTGAGTTGGCCAGGAGGCTCAGCCTGGGGGCCAGGCTGATGAGCAGCCACCTCATGGAGTACTTTCCTGGCCATGGAGCCAGGGGAAATGGAGCTCCAGGGAGACCACACCAACTGCTCAGCCCAGACGGGCACACCTCACTTCCGCTCAACTAGTCAACACTCCCACCCAGCCACAAGAGACCCCGGTGATGTGTGTTCTGATTACAGGCCCACAACATGGAAACCTCAAAGGCTAGGTGTGCAGCTCTAATGACAACCTCATTATGGTTTTGTCTGTCTCTCTGAACAGAATGGCCCATCAGAGCAGGATGGTCTGTGTTTTTCATTATTTTATCCCCAGTTCTATCACTTCGTTGGTGCTTAAGAACTATCTGTTGACTGACAGATGATTCTAGTATTTGAAGATCAGTGGCCAAGACTGTTGGTTGGCTGAATGTCAGCTCCCTGCAAACTGCTTAGCTCCTGGAAGACTCAGGGCCCAGCTTCCCATGTTAACTGGACTCTCCGGCAAGAAGAATAATGATTCTAACGACTGCTTTTTCTAATTTTCTCCTTGACTGCCCAATGGCAGAGGCAAATGAACAAGAACCTCTGGGAACCTGGGAGTGTAGTCCAAAGTGGCCATCTATAATCTGAAGTCTTTTTGTAATTTTATTCTTCATCTTAAAAGCTCATATGAATTTTGTATTTTTTCCCATATTATATTTATAGTCATTAAAAAAAACATTTTTATAACATTTAGCTGAGTAAAATGAATGCTTCCTGAACATGTGTCTTGTCACAGTCCCCCTAAGAGCCTACCTACCTCACCCCAGGGTGATCTGTCCCAAGTCAGAAAAGGCTCTAAGTGTCCTAAGATATCTGCTGGGCCTTAAGCCTCAAGCTCAATGCATTAAGAGCATCTTCTTCATTTCTTTCTCATCCTTGATTTGTTCTGGAACTGTGGTGACTTTTTCTCTTCTGGGGATAAAATTCCAGTTGCCTGTGAGAACTTGCCTTTGTCTAATGAAATAAGGAAAAGATGGTGATAAATGCCTTGCTTTATTTTGCACAGGTTGATGAACTAAATTCTTCAAATCCAGTGTTTTGCAAACTTTATTTTTTACACCAAAACCCACACTAAGAACGTGTATGCTTTGCGTCACTTCCTATAATGGTCACAGCTGGCAACCTTGTACATGCTGGTGTACCAACCACCCAGGTGGTGAAGATCACAATTGCCTCCTTCTCAGGATAATTGCCTTGGCTATACAGGACCTGCCTCTCCAGAAGGTTATGTACCCTTCTTCTTCAGAGCAGCCCACAGCTTGTGACTGGTTGTAGACATAGGGGTTCATAGGCGAGCCCCCTTTCTCAGGTAGCACAATCCAAGTGTCAGGGCTCCCCAGGAATCAGGCTGAGAGCACATTCTTGTCAGCTTCTTCTGTCCCATCCAGGCCTTTTCACTCTCCTTTTTCCAAGGACACTCCCTAAGCAGGTCATATATGCCCAAATATTTTCTTCTAGAGAACACGACACACACACACACACACACACACACACACCTCAAATAGAATTTCAAGTAACCAGTACTTACATTTACTTCATGTTTTTCACTCTGTTACTTTCTATACTATTCTATTGTTTTTTTACTAATCACTTGTTTGTGGTCTTCTAATTTGACTTTTTAACCCATAATGGACCACAACTCTGCAATTTGCAAAATGTTGCACTTTGTAAGTAATCTAAAGATAAAACAAAAAACAAAAAACAACACTGCACTACCATTTCCAAGTTAACCTTCTGGAGGCTGGTGTTCAGCAACTGGGAAGTTAGGGAGAGGGTGAGTAAGGGAATCTGTCTCAGTGTGCACAACCCTGAGAGCTTTGAGGCTCTGGACATGTATTCTCCTAGGGCTGAGCAACTAAAGAGGCCCCAAGCATTCACTGCCTTCCGACTGCTAGAAAGGTCACCCACCTTCCTTTCTCTCTCTCCTTCCCCTCACAAATGCACTTACTTCTGGGCTTCAGTAGGAAATGTGAGTTCCAAGGAGATAAAGCAGTTTTTGACCTTGCATACATGCACAGAGACGTCTGTATGAGAAGTTTATTTCAGCATTGAAGTTTCAGAAGTTTATTTCAGATGCCAAAACCAAACACCCCAAATGGCCATCAGTAAACGAACTGCAGTACAACCAAACAAATAAGTGACATGTGTCCATTAAAAATAAGCAAGTTACCTAAGTACAGAAAATTTTCCATGATGCACTAAGTTCAAAGATCACTCGGCCCTACAGTTCCACAATATAAAGTAAGCCCCCTACGTACAAACTTTCAAGTTGCAAACCTTCAACTATGCGAATATGCATTCACGTGTCTAATCAGGTAAGTTAGGTCACATGTCTGGTGTACATGGTCACACGTGTGCATCCTCTGCAAGTGGTTGTGCTTTTGTGTACTTTACAGTACTGAATAGAGTACAATAGTACAGTATCTTCATTTCTTTTTTTTAATTTTGTATTTTAAATATACAGGGTGCAATTCAGAGTTAGGTATACAAATGTTCATTATACATGTACCTTTGTTGATGAGTGTGTGCCCACCCCCCCCACTGGCAATTTCCCACTACTGCCAATCCAGTTCTTATAGTATTACAATAGTTATTCAAGGTCCATTTATGAGTGAGAACATGTGATACTCAGTTCTTTATTTCTGTGATAGATCACTCAGTATTATAGATTCTAAGTCCATCAAAATTGCTACAAAGTTCATAATTTTGTCCTTCTTTATGGCTATATAATATTCAATAGTGTATATGTACCACATTTTTTTTTTTATCCAGTCCTGTTTTGATGGGCAGCACACTTGGTTCCATGTTTTTGCTATTGTGAATAATGCTGCAATAAACATGTTTGTGCAGGTATCTTTTTCATAGAGTAATTTGAAGCCCTCCGGGTATATTCCCAGTAGGGAGATTGTGGGGTCATATGGGAGGTCAATTTTTAGATCTTTTAGGAATCATCACACTGTTTTCCACATAGGCTATACTAGTTTACACTCCCACCATCAGTGTAGAAGTGCTCCCTTTTCACCGCATCCTCTCCAGCATCTATTGTTTTTTGAGTTATTGATGATAGCCATCCTGACTGGAGTTAGGTGGTACCTCAGTGCGGTTTTGATTTACATTTATTTGATGACTAATAAGGTTGAGCATTTTTTCATGTATCTGTTGGCTGCTTGTATGTCGTCTTTTGAGAACTGTCTATTCATATCTTTTGCCCTCTTTGTAATGGGACTGTTTGTTTTTTTCTTTTTGGCACATTTGAGTTCCTTGTAGATCCTAGATGTTAGACCTCTGTCAGATATACAGTTGGCAAATATTTTTTCCTACTCTGTGGACTGTCTTACTGCTCTCTTGATGGTTTCTTTGGGTTTGCAGAAGCTTGTCAGTTTGATGAGGTCACACTTGTCTATCTTATCTCTTATGGCATGGGCACTTGGGGTTTTGATCAGGAATTGACTGCCAGTTCCAATTTCCACAGGGGTGACTCCTGCATTTTCTAAGGTTCTTATAGTTTGAGGCTTTTACCCTTAGGTCTTTGATCCATTTAGAGTTGATTTTTGTGTATGGTGAAAGGTAGGGGTCTTATTTTAATCTTCTACATATGGTCAACCAGTTTTCCCAGCACCATTTACTGAATAGGTTCTCCTCTCCCCAGTGGTTGATGGTGGATGCTTTGTCAAACATGAGTTGGTTGATAAATTGAGGTTTTGCTTTCTGAAATTGCTATCCTGTTCCATGGGTCGATATGCCTCTTCTTGTACCAATTCCAGGCTGTTTTGACTATTGTTGCTTTATAATAATGTTTAAAGTCTGGGAGCGTGATGCCTCCCACTTTGCTTTTGTTGTTGTTGTTGTTGTTATTGTTGTTGTTTTGCTGAGGATTGTTTTGGCTCTTTGTGGTTGTTTATGTTTCCATATGAATTCCTGTATTGTCATCTTCAGGTCTGAGAAGAACGCTACTGGTAACTTAATAGATATTGCATTAAATCTGTAGATTGCCTTGGGTAGGATGAACATCTTAACAATGTTGATTCTTCCAATCCATGAGCATGGAATATTTTTCCATTTGTTTGTGTCATCTTTGATTTATTTTAGCAGTGTTTTGAAGTTTTCGTTGTAAAGGTCTTTGCCTTCTCTGGTTAGGAAGGTATTTCATTTTTTGTATGTGTGGCTATTGTGAATGGGATTTTGCTTTTTATCTGGGTTTCTGTTTACTTATTGTTAGTGTATAAGAATGTGACTGATTTTGCACATTTACTTTATACCCTGAGACTTTGTCAAAGTCCTTTATCAGTGCAAGGTTTTTGACAGATTTTCTTGGGTTTTCAAGGTGTAGAATCGTGTTGTCTGCAAAGAGGGATAACTTAACTTCCTCTTTTCCTGTTTGGATACCTCTGATTTCCTTCTCTTGTCTGATTGCTCTAGCTAGGACTTCCAATACTATGTTGAACAGGAGGGATAAAAGTAGGCATCCTTGTCTTGTTTCTGTTTTCAGGGGAAATGGTTCCAATTTCTGTCTGTTTAGCAGTATGTTGGCTGTGGGATTCTCTTAGATGGCTCTTACTATTTTGAGGTATGTTCTATCTATGCATAGATATTTGAGGGTTTTTATCAAGAAGGGTTACCAGATTTTATCAAAAGCTTTTTCCACCTCTAGTGATATAATCATGTGGTTTTTGTCTTTACACCTGTTGAGGTTTTTTTTGTTTTGTTTTTTGAGAGGAGAAAAACAAACGAGTCTTATTTATTAGAATGCAAAAGAGAGGACTTTTCCACAAATACAGAGTGCTGCTTCTCAGTCTGCATCAAGAGCAAGACAGTTGAAAATCGTATTCCTGAGAAGAAGCAAAACGTTACCAATTTGCAAACAAACATAACAACTGATTTAAACAGAAGATAAAAATTTTTTTTTTTTACAAAAATCAGAATTTCAAGTATTATTCCAGATGACATGGCAAACCAAATGTCAGGAAAGCAAAGGCCCATGTGGTCCCCTTGAGCTTTGTGGGGTCTCAATGGGGAGGGCAGGAACAGCACAAGGGAGCAGGGTGTCCTGGGGCCTGTGGCCAACCCTGCACTAGGGATGGTGGTCACTGACACCCAGTAGCAAAAGCTGCTCACTTGACATCCATATCTAAGGTTAGCAGTTTTGAACACTTGAAGTTTTTTTTTAATAAACAGAAACATGTGCTTATTCTTTCAAACACCATACTATACCCAATTTTAGTCAATTTGTAAATTATAAATTATATTATTTGTGCTACAACCTGTGATATTTAAATCTTATTAGAAGGACCAAACCTATTAAAATAAAAAATATAGAAAATGCTGTGGCTTTCCCAACAGCAGAATATTCTGTACATCCTGTAGGCTGTAAATGTATACTCCCTTCTCCTGAAACAGAATGTGATAAACTTTCCCCTTTCTCTCATGAAACTTTTCCTGAGATTTCTGCTCTCACTGTAGCTATGGAAAAAGTACAAAAGTGCAAACCTGCGCTGCCTCTCGGGGGCAGCTGTCTGTCCTCCTGCCACTATGACCTCCACCCAGTGCTCCCCAGGAGGATGAGCTGTGCACCCCCCAGACCCCCAGGCCTCTTGAGAGAGTCTCATTGGGACAGTGAAATTCCACAGAAGAGGTCCACCGGAGTCCCTGCCCAGAGCCCTGCATCCCACAGAGGCTATGAAAATGCCCTACTGTGTGTGGCTTCAGTATTCTCTCCCAACGCTTAGTTCTTGAACCTCATCTGTTCACAGATATGATTGAATTTCATCACATGGTGAGCTTTCCCCTGAGTGCAGCAGTTTCAGACCCAGTAGCAACAGGACAGGATGCCAAAGCCACTGGCAACTCGGAAGCAGGGATGTTCTGCCGATACTGACAGGCCAGCTCTCGGAAGCTGCACAGGCCACAGCAGTAACACAGTATGGTGATTCCAGTGACTCTGTAATCAGACAGCAAAACACTCCCTGCTGAAGAGCCACGTGACTCTCTGTCAACATGTTTTTCCACGTCAAACCCCTGGTTGCCAGGTAATTCTTCAGGATGTCCGACTCATAGTTGTTGTTATTCAGCACATCACCCAGACATTTGTCACCCAGGTTGAGTTCACAGAATGGGGCCAGGCAGCCAAAGCAGCCAGTCCGGGTGCAGCCCGAGTGCAGCTGCCAGAAGGGTTGCAGGCAAACCGCACAGTGCTGAGGGCCAATGCATGGGTTCTGCTCACGGTCTGCTCTCCAGTCAGGCATGGGCTGGAAGCAGCAGAAGCATGTTGCGTGGCTGCCTTGCAGAGGGCACACGTTATCCTAGGTGGCTGTCGTGAGGCTAGCAGATGTCAAGGGTGCATCCCCAATGCCCTGTGGGGCTCCTGACTCACCATCTGGTGCTGGGCAGGGAAAGGGCTGCGCCACCTGCCTCCTGTACTCAGGACTCTTGGCGGCACATGACGTATGGCTGGCTGGAGTCCGAGGACTTGCTGTCCATGTCTGACAGATCCAGCAGGTCCTCTAAACTCCCTTCTTCATCAGAAAAAGACCTCCTGACTTTGGGCTGCAACATGTCTTGAGTAATCTTATTCCTGGCATCCATACTTTGCATATCTTCTTTACTGCGACTCTTGTCTGGGTGCTGGATAAGGTACGTTTCCACGAAGTTTTTGAGGATGTGGTTTTTACAGATCTGCTCCACCGGACAGCGGCAGGTGGGGCACAGGGATGAGCGCTCCATCCAGCCAGAGTAGCAAGCTATGCAGAACATGTGCATGCAGGGCTGCAAACTCACACAGTCGTGCAGCTGTTCCTGGCAGATGATGCAGGTGAGCATCTCCTCCATTTTGTCTGGCTTCATTACTGCGGCTCTGACATCCTCCCAGACAGCCTGGGTGCTTCTACACTGTTCTGAAACTAACAGCTGTAGGTTCAGGTCAAGTTCTTCATCTCCTTTCATTTTCTTTTTAGTAGGCTCCAAATTCTCCTGATCCTGGGGTTCCAACAAAGGAAAAGATGCTCCCTTTCTGTCTGTGACAACTGATGCAAAGCAGGAGATTTTATCACTTGTCACGAATGGACCGCACCCTGTTGGGGATATGCCTGCACTCCCAGACCCAGCACTGGAGGAATGCTCTCGCCCTGCAGAAGTGGGCTCAGTGGAACAGGTAGAGGCCTTGGGGAAGAGGTCTGATGTTGATGTTGATGGCTGTGGTTCCTCAAACCACAACTGAGTGGCAGGCGACGACGGTGGGGTCTGGGGATCGGCCCCTTGCCCCACCTGAGGTATCTTGGTCATGTGGAACAGATTTTCTTTATTAGCTTCAAAAGATTCCTCTGTTCCCGTGTTCCAGCTCATTCCTCCTGTACACCAAGTAGATGATGTCCCCAGTCTGTAAAGGGCAAGTCTGTTTCTTAACAATCTTCAGCTTGTTAATCACTGTTCCATTGGTGCAGGTATCTTCCAGCATCACCTGACCTGATTTTTCATCCACTACAATTTTACAGTGATCTCCAGAGACCAGTTTATTGCTGGGGAATGAAAGATCTCAACCTCTCCTCCGCCCCATGGTCCACTCCCGCTTCCACAGGAGGATGTGCGGTTTGCCTTCCTCGGTGCCCAGGCGCAGAAGCCTCCCCCTGGGCTGCTGGCGTCACCACTGCTGGCCTTCCCCAGGCTGCTCCATCGGTACTCACATCTGCCACCCGCACCGAACCCGGAACTCGTGGCACACAGCAGCTGTCAACAGACATGGCATGTCCCTTAGCTGGTCTGCGGAGCCTGTTGACGTATTTAATTATGTTTATGACCTTGCAGATGTTGAGCCAGTCCTGCATCCCTGGGATGAAGCCTACTTAGTCATGGTGGATGATTTTTTAGATGTATTGTTGGATCCAGTTTGCTAGAGTCTTGTTGAGAATTTTAGCATCTATGTTCATCTAGGATATTGGCCTGTATTTCTCTTTCTATGTTAGATCTTTACCTGGTTTGGATATCAATGTGATATTGGCTTAGTAAAACGATTTGGGGAGAGTTCCATCTTTCTCGATTGCCTGGAATACTTTTAACAGGATTGATATCAGCTCCTCCTTGCATGTTTTGTAGAATTTTTTCTTATGACATAGACAATTTCTTGGGTTGTTATTGTTCTATTTAGGGTCTCAATTTCTTCTTGTTTCAATGTTGGGAGGTTGCGTGATGGCAGAACGTCCTCCATTTCATTTAGGTTTTCAAGTTTGTTTCCATACAGGTGTACGTAGTAATCTCTGAGTGTCTTTATTTCAAGCCCAGGTTGTCCGGAAGCAAGCACAAAAGCAGTGGTGCTGTAGCTGGGACTGTATAACTGATTGGGTACCTAGGCTAATTTTGTTGGACTCATGAACAGGTTAGACTTATAAACGCACTCTCAGAACAGTACTTGTTCATATGCAGGGGACTTACTGTAATTCCATCTTTATTTTTTAAAAGTCAGTATGTATATGGCAAAACTATGGGAAAATATTCTAAAATTATTTGCAGTAATCATCTGCAGGAAAATGATTATGGGAGACTTTCTTGTACTTTTTAAATCATATATTTCCATAGCGTTTGAACTTTTTGCTGGAAGCCTGAATTACCTTTGAGATGAGAAAAATGCAATAATTTTTCATTTTAAAAAGGAAAAACCCAAAAAGAAGCTATTTATAAAGCGACAGCATATGTTCTTTGAAGGTATAATAGCAGTCCTTCAGCAGGTGAAGTGTGCTTTCAACAGTCTCAGATAGGAAGCCCTCTGTAAGTTCATGCTCTGGGCAACATCTCTGCTCCAACACAGAGAAATACTAGATAGTGAACAAATGGAGGAAATGTATAAACTGTAGTGAGGCTCAGAAACTAGATAAACAGCCATGTGTTCCAGAAACAACTAGACACCCCTTCAGGAATGAGACTGGGGCCTCAGGGTCAGGTTCTGGAAGCAGGCACAGGTGGTGGCTATCGCAGGGGGGCCATAGAGGCTAAAAAGGGAGGGGGATGGGGGAACTGAAGAGTTTTGGGGGGGACTCCCAGATTTTCTAGAAGGCTAGAAAGTGCTGTCTGAAGCACAGGTTTGTTTGTTTTAATCAGGGGTTTGTTACCCTGGCTGCAACTTGAAATCACTAGGGACTTTTAAAAATTATTTGAAATATATATATAACAATTCTGAAATTAATTCTGATTTAATTTCTTAATTCTTCCTCTCCCTCTTTCTCTCCTTATCTCTCAGTCTCCCCTCCCTCTCCCTCTTCCCTTTTTAAAAGGTTCCTTTGACGATTGCAACATACACCCAGGATTAAGACCGCATTATAACTTAGGGCATAGGGGTCAAGGGATCCATCACAGACTCTGTCCAGGTATTCAGCAAACAATCAGCCAGCTTGTAGGTTCAGGATTTCCCATGACACCCCCAGGGTGTGTCTTTAACCATCAGTAAGGCCTGCTATGGAGCTGGAGATCCTAGGGAGGGGGTGGGGTGAAGAAGGAGCCAAACACTGCTAGTCAGAGCGGGATAAAGAGTCAGAGAGATGAACAGGGAGAAAATGCTCATCCATAGGTCAATGGATGAATACATATGCAGTCACATATCAGAATATATATAACAGTGAAAATTTGTAACCCAGCATTAATATGGCACCGACATGGATAGCCCTCAAAAACATAACAGGGAGTTATCAAAACAATATGCAGCAAGGTTTGTACATTAGATGCTATTAATTTAACATTTAAACTATAGGAAACGAAAAGTGCATATTGTTTTGTGCCTAACCGTGTATGTACTAAAACTACAAAAGTATTTATGAGACTCTAGCACGCTGACTCCAGAACAGTGTCACCTTTGGTGAGAGAGGAGGTGGACTGGGTTGGAGAGGAGACCCAGGAAGCAATAAATAGAAAGCGTGGGTGCCCGCAGCAACGTGGGCAAATCTGAAGGCATTATGCTGCGCGTAGGAAGCCAGTGTTAAAAGTCACAAACTTTGCTAATCAATTTTGTGAAAAGACAAAACTATGGTGATGAAGAACAGATTAGTGGTGGTCAATAGGAGGATGGGCTTGCAAAAAGATAGCACCCCGGATTTGGGGGGTCGGGAAACTCTTTTGCATCCCAGTTGTGGTGACAATAACACAAATCTACATGTGTTAAAATTCGTAAGACTGAATTTCACAAAGATAGAAGGTAAAATGATGGTTGCCAGGGACTGGGAGGAGGGACTCAGTTTAGTTTGGAAAGGTGGTAATTGGTAATGTACTTAATTCATAAATTGGACACATAAAAATGGTTAAGATGGTCAGTTTTTTGTTAGGTATATTTTACCACAATAAAAAATTGTTTAATTCACAGGACTCTGCACACCTCCCGCCCCAGCTTTATTGCATGGCAATTTATTTATTTGCTTATTTATTTAATTTAAAGATAGAATCTTGCTTTGTTGCCCAGGCTGGAGTGCCAAGATGTGATCATAGCTCACTGCAGCCTCAATCACCTGCCTCAGCCGAGAGGCTGGGACTACAGGTGTGCGCCATCACACCCAGCTAATTTTTAATTTTTTTTTTTAGAGATCGGTCTCATTGCATTTTCCAGGCTGGTCTTGAATTCCTGGCCTCAAGTGATCCTCCCACCTTGCCATCCCAAAATGCTAGGATTACAGGCATGAGCCAATGTACCGGTCCAATTTTTTTTTAAATTAAAAGAAAAATCTGAAGCAAATACTGCAAACAGTTATGATATAATAAGTCTAAATGATAGTTATATTCATGTCTTTACTGAATTTTCAAAACTTTCCTGGATATTTTAAATGTCCTAATAAGTTTTTAATAGTTTAAAGTAGAATCAAAATTTTAGGACTGCAGGAAGCTTTTGAGATCATTTGCTCCAAATTCCTTACTTGAATGGAGTGAAACTGAATTTTCACGACTAAACTTCTGACTCCAGTCCAGCATTTTAACCACACTGATTATCTGGAACTGAAGTTTCAAATTGATCATAAAAATCAGTCTTCTTCCACTTAGAAAAACTTATGAAGTGCAAAGAACCACAAAAAGCATACTCAACTTTCCCTAGTCTGTAGGAAACTATTTCTACATAATCAAAACACTCAACTAAATATTCTCAAGAACAGAATTAAAATTTAATCAACAGCCCTCTTCAGAAGAATTTTTCAAATAGTTTTAAGAGAAAAAAAATCACAAAAATGATGTGTCAATTTTACTGAGATATTCTAATTGATCTCAGAAGACATTTTGTTTCATGTCATCCTTGTGTCTGCCTATCTTTGTTCTCACCCCCACCCTCCTCCTATCTAAATACAACCTCCTACTGAATCGTTTCTGTGACCTCCTCTCACCTCCATCTAATCTTGAGTGAGGGTTGCTCTAATTAGAACTGACTTTCTTTGGAAAGTAGGATTCTGCAAAATTCTGGGGTGAAAAAAATTTTTTCCACCATTGTACCTGCAGGGTTTTCTTGGTTGCAAGCAACAGAATTGACTAGAAAAGCCAGGAAAAACAGGCCTGTATGGGGGCAGGATGTGAGGGAGGAAGCCTGGCCAAGGGGTCTAGTGGGAGGACTCTTTTTGAGGGTTTGTTTGTTTTTGAGTCGGGGTCTCACTCTGTTGCCCAGGCAGGAGTGCAATGGCCCGATTATGGCTCACCACAACCTCGTCTTCCTGGGCTCAGATGATCCTTCTGCCTCAGTCTCCCTGGCAGCTGGGACGACAGGAGCGTACCACCAGCTTGACTAATGTTTTGATTTTGGGTGGGAGACAAGGTCTTACTATGTTACCCAGGAAGGTCTCAAACTCCTGGGCTCAAGCAATCCTCCCGCCTCAGCCTCTCAAAATGCTAGGATTACAGGCATGAGCCACAGTACCTGGACTTACTGTGCTTGAGATACCACCTTTGGTGTCCTTGCCACCTGCAGGGACCTCCCCTTGTTGCAGTCATCATAAAGAATTTCTCAGCTGATGGAATGTCTTCTGTGGGTCTTTCCATTGAAGTGAAGGTCCTGGGTGTGGATACCAAGTGGCCTGAGTCCCAAGCCCATTCTCTCTGGCATTCTCTGCCAGGAGCTTCTTTAAAGGCAGTGGTAGCCTTACCTTCCAATACACACAATGATGAACTCTCTCCTCCCAATTAGGGAGCGAATTCAACACTGGGTAGTCAAGTAAGGGAGTACTATCTACCCCAATTGGTTTCCACGGGCTTCCCGGCATCCACAGGTGCCCTTCCTTCCTTACTTCAGTTCTCCTCACCATCCCCTCCCTTTATGTTCCCACTTAAAGCCACACACTTCTTCTTGCAACCAAAAATGTGCTCACTCTGCCAGAGCAACACCATCATCTGGCATCTTTGAAACTCCTGCCTCTATGCTTAGCTCTCGGCAGTTACTTCTCCACCCTGCAGCCAGCATGGTCATTTTAAAACCTAAGACAGATTTTGCCATTCCTCTGCCCAAAGCCTCCTGTGTCACTCAGAGAAATAGCCAAATCTTCGCAAGAGTCATCTAGGCCTACGTTATTGTCCCCTCCCACCCGTCTGACCTCACTTCCTACTCTCCCTCTCACTCTGCTCAGAGACAAACGCAGGGGAGGGGCAGAAGCCCAGAGAGGTGGGGCAGCAGGGAATGCAGTCAAAGGGCCAAACATATGATCATGTTAGAAATGGCCAGTGGGGCAGCAAAGGCAGTTCGTTGGAGAGCTGGGTCCCTCCACAGTGGCCACAGTGATCTTGTGAGACTCACTCAGTGTGTGACCTACAAGGTCAGCATCAAGCCCATGAGTGGGGAATCCCAGGTCCTTCACCACCTGGCAACAGCTTGCTTTTCCAGTCCCATCTCCCGCAGCTGTCTGCTCCCACCTGTATGTATCTTGTCCCACTGAAGTCCTCATGGATCCCAAACACACCATGTCCCTCATGCCTCTGAGCCTTTGCACAGGATTTTCCCCATGGTCTTGAATGCTTTTTCTCCCCTGGTGCCATTAGCAGCCCAATGAGCTCCTACACATACTTCAAGACCCAGTTAAATATCACCTCCTATGACAAGTCTTTCCCTATTCCCTAGCTACACAGTATTCCCACAGCATGCAGATAATATCTCCATGATAGCCCTGATTGTGTTTTCATTTCTGTCTTATTCACTAAACTGCTACCTTGCAGAGGGCAAAGTCTGTATCTAATTAATAGTAATTAACTAATTAATTAACTTATTAATTAATGTGGTTATTGCCACCCACATGCTGCCTCTTCACAGGGTTATTACAATTAACTTCACTGATAGGGCCTGATTATTCGCCTCAATACAGAGTACATTTGCATGTTCAATAAAATGCAAATAAATAATTGAAGTAATTACTAAAGACCCAGAAGGCTGGACAATATTTCATGGTACCACTTAGCAGAATTCCTTTCCTTTCTGGTGGGAATCTACTGAAATCTGATCAACATTTTCCGTGAGTCTGAGAAGCTATTGGCAAACATTCTCATACTTCATCTCCTACATTTGAGGAAATGTTTTTATGCTTCATGGAAATCCCTTCTACCACATCTTACCAACTCTCTTGAGTCCTCCAACCAGCGAGAAGAGAAAAGCTTTTCACTGGCACTCATGCTGCTTCCACCTGAGAGCTGGCAGGGTTGACCACACTGTGCCAGCCTATTAGGAAGCCCTCTTTATTAGTTTGCTAGGGTTGCCATAGTGAAATATCACAGACTGGGAGACTTCAACAACAGAAATCTCTTTTCTCAAAGTCTGGAGGCAAAGCTGGAAGTCCCACATCAAGATGCCAGTAGGGCTGGTTTCCTCTGAGGCCTCTGCTTGGCCTGCAGATTGCCACCCACATGCTGCCTCTTCACAGGGTTGTGCCTCTGGGCACAGACACCCCAGTGTCTGTCTGTGTGTCCTAATGTCCTCTTATTCCTGTCAGATTGGATCAGGGCCCACCTACATGACCTCATTTCCACCTGACTCACTCCTTTGGAGGTCCTGTCTCCAAATGCAGTCACTTTCTGAGGTACTGGGGCCTAGGGGTTCAACATATGAATTTGAGAGGGACACAATTCAGTTTATAACATTTCCCAGCTCAACATCCTGTCTCAGACAACAAAACCAAAGGGTACTGTGGAAAGCCAAGGTGCACCTCCCTGATTCACTCTTTCACCCACTGATATTCAATGAGAGCCATTTATATGGTTACATGGTCTACATAAAACCAACAAAGTGCTCTTTCTAAAATGCATTTCTGACCATCTCTTTCTTCAGATAGAAACCCCTGAATGGTTTCCCATGGCCTTCAGAGAATTCAAAAATCTAAGCATGGTATGCAAAATATTCTAAAATCTGGAATCTGCTTTCCTACTCACCCATAATTCCCTTGTATGCCTTTCACTCCAGTTAAAGTGCTGAAGTATGGTGGTTCCACAGATAAGTTATGCTGAGTTACTCTTAGCTGTTTGATCCCAGGCAAACTGTATCTTATTCAAAAAATATTTAGTTATCATCTCCTTTTGGGAGATGTGTTGAGCCCAGATGTACTGGGCCCTGAGCAGATAACAGGATCCCATCCTCAAAGATCTCCTAATTGTGAGGGAATGTCAGACTAGTAAATAAAAATTACCTTGCAATTGATAGGCAACATAGTCTAGGTGTCTCAGAATGTGTCAGGAGCTCAGAGGAAGGCCTCCTTACATTTCCAGAGCATAAGTTTCTCCAGTAAAACAATATACCAATTTCCAAAATTAAGCCAAGGGGACAGCCAATGTACAACATAACCTATTTGTTGTACTAATACATTGCAGAAACAAATCAGAAATGTGGATCCAGTTAATAAGAATGAGATAAGTGACACCTTACATAACTAATGAAATGGAAATTGGTTACACACCCACCCAAGTATGCAGAACAGTCAGATGGAAATTAAAGTCTTTTCTTGCTGGCATGAATTCATCTCTACAAGTGTTATTAAAATGCACATATGAAAGTCACATGGGACAACCACTGTACAAGCCACTCCACCAAGCTCGAGATAGTCTAGCTTATTAATTATCCCAAATTCACAGTCATAGTCTGATAATATGCTAAAATAAAATTAAGTCAACTTGGCAGCAAGGGTTATTTTCTTTATACTTTAAATCTTCTCACATATGTCTCCGGAAGTTATCTGGTCCAGAAAACAGCAAAAGAAAACTGAAAAGAGAACAAGACCAGGTATTGTTAAGCTGCCGGAGTAATAGAGACTGAATCCTTCCCTCTACTACCACTTAGAAATGCTGGGTATAATGTATGTCAGTTTGTTTTTAATGCATACCTGAGTTCACAGTCAGGAAAGTGGTGATAATGAAAGGAGAACTAGAAAGAAAAGCAGGGAGTGTTGAGCAGCTGCCATATTGGACGAGGGAATATTGATGTCAGTTTTCTAGGATCTTGGGCTTTAATGTCCACGTGAGAACAGGAGAGGAGTCTCTCCATCTACAAGAGGTGGGAAGTGGGAAGAGGGCCCCTGAGCAGAGCCTGAACTCTCAAAGAGTGACACCTTCTGAGAGGTGAACTAACAATATTCTATCTACTGCCACGTAGATCAGGGAAGTGTGTATTTACCCACATTCTGGATTAGGAAAATATCAGTCCTGATGGATTGGCAAATTGAAGCATTTATTAATTTATTGCATCTCTGCTTTAAGTTCCCCTTTTAGTACCTGGTCTCTGATAATAGACTGGACACCTTAAGTATTTCTAGCACCCTGCTATGTTTTGTCAGCAGAGGGCGATGGAGGGACATTGCCAGAGAAAAGGGGCTTCTCTTCCTGGTTCCTGTGTGTTTTTTCTTACTCCTGCAACATGGTTGGTTAGCAGTGTGGGTGCAGTGGGACATTCGGTGGTGTTCTGCAGTCTTTCAGTGACTTCACCATCCTAGCCAGGCTTGTGACCACCTTTCCATGGTCCTCCTGACACAGATATTACATGCTCCAGATTTCACAACCACAATAAAGGCTCCAATCCTCCTGTGTACCCATATAACAGCCTTGGTATGACTGCATCCCAGGGACTTGTTTCCTGCTTGCCCAGCGACTGTGGAACAATTTGAGTCTGGACAATCCAGTAAGCTCCTCTACCTACCTGTGAGCTACAGCCACATCTTCACGAGTGAGGTTTGAGCCCTAGTCTTGGGGAGCCCCTTTCCCTTCCAGATCTGTCCTTCCTTGCATTCTGTCAGCCCTAGAATCCCAATTCAGCATTCTCTTTACTTCTTTTTAGTTACTTTCTTATCATACTTTAATAATTCCTTATATTAAACTAATCTATTTAAATAATGATGTGTGGGTTCTGTCTCCTGATTAGACCCAGACTAATACAACTGGAAAATCAAAATCCCTGGCCTTTGCCTTATTAATAATTCAAATTTACATTACCTAATTGTGAAGGTATATTTTTTCAACCATTCAAATACACACACACACACACACACACACACACATATGCATGCACACACACTGAATATATACTCACAATTCAAAAATTTTAAAACACAAGGAAACAATCTTTCACGAAGAAATGTTGTTAAATACAATAATTATGGGGCTTAAAACTACAGTAATGTCTGATAATAAAACAATCTAAAAGAAAAGAGCATAAGTATGTTTAAAAGAATGTTTATAAATTAGAAGAAATGGAAAAGACTTGAAAAGAACAGGCAAATTTGAAAATAGCCACATAAAGCTTATTTTTTTGAGTCAGAGTCTCACTCCGTTGCCCAGGCTGGAGTGCAGTGACACAATCATGGCTCACCACAGCTGCAAACTCCTGTGCTCAGTCATCCCCCCCACCTCCCATCCTACCTCAGTCTCCTGAGTAGCTGGGACTACAGGTACATGCCACCACGCCTAGCTAATTTTACATTTTTATTGTAGACACAAGTCTTGCCAAGTTGCCCAGGTTGGTCTCGAATCCCTGGGATCAGGCAATCCTCTCGCCTCAGCCTCCCAAAGTGCTGGAATTACAGGTGTGAGCCACTGCTCCTGGCCGGCATAAAACTTTTACAAGTGAAAAAAAATCCTCAAAGAATGAATTAAATACTGACTAAACATAGCTTTAGAGAAAATAATGGGCAAGAAAAAAATGAATAATCTGCATAGAGTTCAGTACTGAAAGCCAAGGAGATGAAAATATCTGTAAGATGCATGGAGAAAGAAAGAAGCTTTGAAATACAGATAATAAGAGTTCCAGAAGGACAAAACAGAGCAAATAAGAAGGCAACATCTGGAAAGATAATGGGTGAGATTTTTCTGGAATTGATAGAAATTTTCTGAAAATGACTCCACAGATGGAAGAAATAGACTCCCATACAGGATAAAAATGTGAAACATTGATATGAAATTCTAGACCAGAATAAAAACAAAGAGAAAACATTAAAAACAACAAAAGACAGCTAGCCTATAAATAATAGTTAATCTCAGAGCACAAATCTCAATAACAGCTATAGAGATAAGACACAAAGATCTTTGTGTTTGTAAGAAAAATAACCAACCAGTGTAGAATTTAATACCCAGCTAAATTGTCATTCAAGATTGAGGGTAAAATAAAGACAACTGGGAATAAACAAAGCTGGGAGAATGTATTCAATGACCCTTGTTGAAATAATTACCATAGGATGTACTTCAGAAAGCAAACTATTGAACACAGGGAGAAGGACTGAGGTACAGGAAGCAAGGGTGAGCCAATGAAAACCTCTTTCAGTTATCAATGTATCCCTCTTGGCTCCTAATCCACTCTTCTGTGCCCCTCTTTGGGATAATGAGCTGAACCCCAGCTGGCACAATTTTAGACTTGGCAGTAGAAAGACCTGGGAAAACCAACAAGTGGAAGAGGCTTCACTTCCTGGTTCTATTGCTTTGCTATTCTGTCTCCTGTGGCAGCCAGTGGGAGATTTGCTTATAAAGGGTCAGTTCCTGTAGCAGTAGCATGTGAGAGACTCACTGATGCATATCTTTCTGCAAGTTCTGCTAAAGCACCCCGGCAGGTGACTTTCCAGTGAGTCCTACTGGCATTCCAATGGTGAGTCCAAGAAAGTTCCTCACTCAGCCCAGCGAGGGGTCTGTTAGGAATGTAGCCAGCATTCTAGCAAGGAGTTTGCCTATCTTCCAGCCCCAGTCTGTGGTAATCTTAGCAAACTTCTTCACCATGCAGGGACCTCAACAACACCCTCTCCAGTGGAATCTGAATCTCAGCATGGGGGAAAGCTCTTTTCCAAATCTTCCCCTTTTTCTGGTACTGTCCTCCAATCCTAAAGGTAGTAGCTGTTCATACATTTGCTATTCCTATATTCTTCAGTGATATCTTTGTCCATCTGAGTAGTTAATTATGTTATTAATTAAGGGTTCTTTACAATAAATCATATAAAAATAACATAAACATTAGAAGTAGTGTTTAGAATTAAAACTTTCTGAAGTTCTTATATTGTTCAAAAGAAGAGTAGTCATAGTGACTAATTTTAATTTTTTTTTAGTATGTCTATTATATACTTTAAATTGTAAGGGCAGACAATTTTTGCTCCTAGGAAGGATATATTGACAGCCCAATATCCCCACTTCAACAACCAGAAAACCAGATAAATTATAAAATTATATATCTCAGGAAGTTATCTTGTCCAGCTATTAATGAGTAATGGAAGCAATGATGACTAGATTATTCTGGCTTTCAGAAGGAAAGTCTTTTTCAAAAGCCCTTTTGAAGTGAGCTGACAATTGCCAGCATCTTTGTTCCCTGGAAGTAATTGCCAATTCCATTCATGGACTGAAGTTTGGGCTTGGCCTATGCAGAAGAAATACACTGGATCTGGCAGTCATATGACACTAGATGACATAACTTCAAACGTGACTGATTTTCCCCATCGAACATTGACTGAGTATTGGGAAGTGTTAAAGCTATTACTATAAGCTAGATTATAACAAGTCAAGGATGTCTACTGTATTTTGTAAAAGAATGATACAAAGATATATAATTTAAAAGTTAATATAGGAAGAAAATGTAATTAAAAATGCTTGTTAATCCAAAAGAAATCAAGGAGGAATAAGGATACAAAGAACATAGGACAAATGAAAAATTACAAGAAAGTGAACTCAAATCTATATCTATATATATTTATATAGATATAGGTATAGATGTAGACATATATATTTACATTAAATGTACATGGGCTAAATAATTCTATTAAAAGACAAAGATTGTCAGAGTTTCATTTTATTTCCTGATTTAGATGGTGTTAACATGAATGTGTTCATTCATGTGAATTCTTAATTTTATTTATTTATTTATTTATTTATTTATTATGGTCCAGAGATCTTTTATTTTTGACACCTATTAAGCCTTGAATTCATAGGGAATAGGTTCCAGCAGCTTGGGCTTCTTTCTGTTCGTTCTCAGGAAGTGTGATTCTCTGGATGGAGCATGCTGGCACTTCAGCTGAAGCCAGGTACCTTTCTCTTGGCTTCCTTCTTTTTGTGGTCATTTTCCTTCACATGTTTCAGGAAGTTGTTTCGACTCTTCAAGTGTTTAATATGATCAATACTCACATTAATTCTCTTGGCAAGAATTTTGTCCTTGACTTGTTTGTTAACAGCAATGCCAACAGCATGCTGGGTGACATTGTAGACTCTTCCTGTCTTGCCGTGGTAACATTTTGTGGGGCATTCCTTTCTGAACAGTACCCACTCCCTTGATGTCTACAATATCACTTTTCTTGTAGATTTGCATGTATGTGACCAAAGGTACAACTTCATGTTTTCTAAACGGTCTGGAGAACATGTTCCAGGTGCCCGTCCTCTTTCCCTTTGTGTTCATCATTTTGGCGAATTACTGGAAGACGGCAGTTCTGGCCGAAAGAACCATTTGTGTGAATATTTATACAACTATTCTTTTATGATTATCTACTTTTCTGAAAGGATCATATAATTCAACAAATGTGTTTACAGAAATATGTATAATTATGCATAATTTGGGGGTCATCAAACTAGAAAGTTTTAGAAATAAATCATAATATATCAAAACTTTAGAAATATAAATCAAGCAGTATTCATATTCACTTTAAATAGCTATATGGATTTTGTAAAAATCAATGACAAAGAAAAACAATAAATTCAAAAAGTATAGAAGGAAGAAAATCATAGGTTAAGGGAAAAACGTGCCTGAGAAATTCTGCATATTAATAGCTTTTCTAGTGTCAACCTGCCCTTGCCTTCATGGATAACCCACCTGTGCAAGTAGGAGACCAGAGCATTTAAACTACTCTTGCCCTGAGAGCTTTTGTTGATCTAGGCAAACTTGAACTTTGGGTTTAGCAGCCTTATAAAGGGAGGAAAAAAGAAAGAAAGGCCCTGGGACCACCTGGAGACTGGTCCCAAAAGATCACACCCTCATAAGAGAAACCAGAAGTAAATCTGCCTCTAGCCAAGCCCAGGACACTTCAGCAAGGGGTTGCCTCAGTGCTGAGTGCACCTGGTGTTCAACTTGCCTCTGAGGTGCCTTCTGTTCCTTAAATTCTGACCTGATATTGATGACCTTGTCAGTTGTATAAAACTTTTACTAGATGCTAAAATATAGTTTAGGAAAAAATATATATTCATGTATAGTTTAGGTAGCATTTAAGTGTATTTATCAGGAGAGTGGGCTTGATTTATATAGCCTATCATTTTCAGAAACCAACCCCATATACATAGTCAAAATATAGAAATCTATCCAGGAGTTCTGGATACCAACTTCAGGTTAATTGTTACCTCTGGGGTGGAAGAGAGAAAAAAGAGGGATGGGGATAAATGTTTAGCTTTGCAAATTTTCATGTCTTTAAAAGAAAGCAAAATATCTGACTCAAATTTGCAAAATGTTGACATCTATTAAACCTTGGTAGTAGGTGACAGTAGACACTGACACGTTGTTTGCCCAATACCTGTTTGCTCTTTCTCTTTATTAACAAAACCCCAATTTTAATAAAGGTTGATAATGTCATTTTCCAAAGTCTCTTGGCACCTGGAAAGGCCATTTAACATAATTCTGGTCAAAGAGAAGTAGGCAAAGTTCCTGGGATGTGCTTCCTCTTGCAATATAGCAGCAGCAGCAGCAAAGTTTTGTGTATGCAGAAAGCCCCTTTCTGTCCTCTTCCTGTAGGATAGTGGCAGAGCCTTCTTCAGCTCATGGGAATAGAAGCCAAGCTGGCACCAAGGGTGGAAAGCAACGGGAAGAAGCGACCTGCCATATTAGTTGTGTACTGACTACCTCCAAGCTTCTTCTTATGGAAAAATAAATAAATAATAAAGTCAAACTTTTTTAAGCCACTGTTTTTCATTTTTCTGTTACAGTTCCTGAACCTAGTTCTATGTAGTGCATTGGTAAGTGGGTCTTATTATATTATTTTATTTATGTTGAAATGCCTCATAATTAAAAGTATTTTAAAGTGTAAAGTGGTAACAGAAAATGTAGGAAAGGAGAAACCATTTAATCAAATGAGTGCAGCCTCTCTACCCTGGTTAGGCTGGCCGAGGGGAATTGGTGGCTTCACCAGTTGCTGTTTCTTCTGTTTCTGATAAGTTTCTTGTACTGAATCGCGCTCCTGCTCCAATTTCGAAAATGAAACCAAAGCGAGTATGCTCAGTCCTGCTGCACCAGATCATTTATTTCATGGTTCTGAACACTAACAGGAATGAAGGCAGTCTTCTTGTCTGCGTGTTACTACAATCCCATCTTGTAGAGCTAACCAGGACTGACTGAGGTTCCTGATATTCCTAAGAATACCACTGCTTGGTGACCCGTGGCCTCCATCTTATTGTGTCATAAGTTGAGTCACATTAGTGGAGTTTGTTAGCAAAGAACAGAAAATAATTATGTAGATTAGGTAGAAAGAAAATGTATGGGAAGGAAGAGATCACGTGACTGAAGACTGAAGAAACCAACTGGGAAAGAGGCAGAAATAGACATCTTCAAAGACTTTAGTGGCAGGAACAGCTCGAAGTCCTTGGCAGAGCATGGATCGACTAAATGACTCCAGTCATTCATCTTATCCTTGTGACTACAGTTCAAATTCAAAGTCCCAAGCCCACAGGTGTGCATGAGTATATGCGTGAGAAAGAGAAATTTAGTCGTTAAGCATAGGCCTTAGGCTTTCTCTGTGACCAAGTTTGAACTTGAAGAAAATGACAAACAAAAGCCTTTAGATTCTCAAGAATAGCACACCTCTGATTTGTCATCTCTTTCTCTATCTTCAGGAGAACTGTTGTCTTGAAAGTGACTTGGGCCACTATAAGGAAGGAGCTTCGATGCTGGGGGGCTAAAATAATGACAACTACCTCTATGGCCGAGGGGTTTTGCAGAAAGAAACTCCTGCATTTGCACTAGACATTTATGTAGCCACTATTTTTCAATAATGAAGAGAATCAGAAGGGACATGGATGGGTGAAAGGTTTCTACAAAGTTATGCAAGATAAAAAGTGGATAGAAATATACAAATACTGCTAGTGGAGGAATATGACTGCCATCATATTTGAAGAGTATTTCTAAATGCCCTTGTCAAATGAATGCACAGTTAATCTTATCAACTGAAAAGTATACTGCTCAAAACATGGACTAGCCAGACATCAGGAAAAAAGCAATCTCACGTTTATTTTTAAGAAGGCTTTGTATCCATAACCATGTGAGAAACCCATATCCCCCATGAATAAGAGTAATTAATATTACAAAAGCTTAGAGATCATTCTAAGGTAAAGTGTTACCTTATGACATCATTTATTCAAACAAATAAAATGTTTTAAAATATGTAAACGACAGTCAGACTTTTTTTTGAAAAAAGCTTTGAAAATCTTTGGAAATTCCTTTCTGAAAATGCTTAATATTTTTTATTATTTTGAAATTCATTAACTAGCTGATCGTTTTTTTCCTTAGAACTTAGGTTGACATATTTATTTATTTATTTATTTGTTTGTTTGTTTATTTATTTTTTGAGTTGGAGTCTCACTCTGTTGCCCAGACTGGAGTGCAGTGGCCAATCCCGGCCACCGCAGCCTCGACCTGCTGGGCTCCGGCGATCCTTCCGCCTCGGCCTTCCAAGTAGCTGGAACTACAGGTGCGCGCTACCACACCCGGCTGATTTTTTGATTTTTATTGTAGAGATGAGGACTCTCTAAGTTGCCCAGGTGGGTCTTGAACCCACGGGCTCAGGCAATCCACTCACCTCAGCCTCCCAAAGTGCGGGATTACAGGCTGAGCCACCAAGCCCGGCCTACATTTTTATTTATTTTTAATGTGTCTTTTTTGTGCACAATTAAAACCTTTAATGAACAAAGCAGAGCATACTTAATCTTAAGCTTAAAAAACTGTTCTGGTTTGTGGTTCAGAATAATATGTGCACACACACACACACACACACACACACACACACACACACACATTTATCTCCTCTCCCTCCAGAGACTATATTAAGATGAAACTTAAAAAATGAAAAGGACAAAGTCAACAACAATGAAGAGAATCAGAAGGGACATGGATGGATGAGAGATTTCCACAAATTTGTGCAAGATGAAAAGTGGATAGAGACTTTCACTTCTGGGAGTATAGTGGATTGAATGCTCTGAAGGGTCCTGCTGCTGAAACCTGAATCCTGCATAAATGACAACAACGTGATTTTAAATGCTTTGCCAAGATCCCAAGAAAGTGAAGGAAATTTCTAAAAGCAAAAAAAAAAAGAAAAAAAAAAGAAAGAAAGAAAGAAAGAAAGGAGGAGGAGAGGGAGGGAAAAAGGGAGGAGGAAGGAACAGACAAAGAAAAAAGACAAGTGAGCCAGTGATCGAGTATAAAGTAATTTTACCCTTCATACAGTATATGTTTCTAAAACCACCAAGCTATGACATTTTGCATAATAATTAAAAAAAACAGGACATAAGCTAGGATTGGGGAAAATACTCCAAACGTGTATAGTCGCATACAAAATTACTGAACTTTAATAATAAAAGTAAGTAAACACATCCATAAATGCTACTGCCATTTTCATTTTCTATAAATAAATGCTATTGTAATCATAGGGAAAACATTGAAGTGTGCTTGCCATGGCAAATGCTGCAGCTTCTGAGTCACAGAGAAGAGGTAGCTGGAAGGACAACTTCATTCTTAGACTGAAATGTGGTAACCCCAGAAGTGAAAGCTTGTGGCTTATTGTCTGTTTTTCTTTCTTTTGTTCTAGCTTGAAATAGAACCCTACCTTTGCCATCTCCCAGTTTCTTCCTTTCATAAAGAAGCTGTACACCCATGTCCAAATGCTGCCAGACACCGCGTGCCACCCTGCTGCTCTGAGCATTGGAGTCTGTAGCTCCAATCCTCTACAAAAACTTCCCAGTAGTGATTAGCGCAGCTGGGATGTGATCAGTTCTCCTTACTTTTATTTTCAGGGTTGTCTCTGATGGAATGCGGTGTGGACTCTTTTGTTTCTTGGCCATCCCGTGTTCACTTGTTTCCTTTAAAATTATAATTATAATTTCAAACTTCTCCTCAATACTTAAAAGCTTTCCTTTGCTTGCTTGTTCACTACTTAAATTCTTATAACCAGAATGTTTACTCATGTTTGGAATGCTTTCTTAGGTATTTATATTAAAAAGAATACATAAGCTTGCAATACAAATGTGTAGGTTATATGAATAAACTGGCGAAAGAGAAAAGTTGGGAATGTGTGTGTATGTGTGTGTTGTGTGGCCTTCCATGAGATACTATGTTCACCATGGTGGCTTTCTTTTTTAACCTCGTGTTTGATTCAAGCACAAAGCATGATCAAAATGTGTATATGCAAGCACAATTTTTAGTTGGGGTAATTTTATCCCTTTGCTTATTTATCTTGTATATATAAATGTACCCATTAAAAAACAAAACAGAAGAGATTGTAATGATGCAAAGGCAAGATTCCCCATAGGCAAATGTTAATAACAGCTCTACAATCAAAGACTCTTAAAAGGGGCTGGAGTATTATTGGCAGTACCCGTAGTTCCTGGAGGAAATAAATGCAGCCGGGCTCGGTGGCTCAGCCTGTAATCCCGCGCCTTTGGGAGGCTGAGGTGAGTGGATTGCCTGAGCCCGCGGGTTCGAGACCCGCCTGGGCAAGCAAGACCTCATCTCTACAATAAATCAAAAAATTAGCCG